>JAVXUP010002301.1:0-142860 GCA_033070095.1 Escallonia herrerae
TAAAAAAATGCCATCTCTCTCTCTCTCTCCCTCCCTCCCTCCCTCCCCCCCTCTCTCTCCCCCGTCTCCCCCAAGTTCATCACTGCCCACTCATCATTTTCTGAACCCCTGAAAACCACAGGCAGAAATCCGGCAATCTTTTATCTACTCTGATCAGCTTCCTTCAGCACCTTCCACCACAAACGCCAAGATTTACACCACCACCACCCACTGTAACAGCCACAATGGACTGATAAGCGAAATTCAGGGTTGTGATAGGATGCAATTAGTGCATTTGTGTTGTTAAGTATATATAACTCGCTATGAGCAAATAATGGGCTGAACGTACCCTAGGAGATACCAAGAGTTGCTGCTCACTTAAAAAATCACCAGATTAAGGGGTAAAATGGAAAGCACAGGGGTATATAGCTATAAATATGCAAGTCTTTCAACGAGATTGACTGGGATTTACTCTTTAACCTTGTTGGCACTGCCGTACAGTTGAATTGCCTCGTCATCGGTTGTCTCTTTAACTAGTTTTCTGATTTTGAGCGGGAACCACTTTTAATCCCCTAATCGTTGTCTGTGACTCCTTTAGTGAATCACTTTCCCATGTAAGGGAGGCAATGGTAAGCCAAGTTAATATGGAGAACCTCTAGTGGCCCGCTTGTAATTTAGCTTGAAAAGATCACTTGACTTAACTAAGTGCATGTGTATTGAGCATCAACCCTTATTACAGTCACACAATGTTAAGTAGCATTGTAGGCAGTGGCTTTTTGCCCAGAATGCCTCCACTTGTATCTTTACTGCCCCATCAAATTTCAACCCTTGGTCTGCCTCAATCTTATTTGCTGAGCTCAATACCCTCCAGTTGACACAAATATGTGTGCGTTACTTTACAGGTTCCAGTTCTATGCAATGACTGCAATGCTACTAGCAGAGCCTGGTTTCACATTTTCGGACACAAGTGCAGTCACTGTGGATCATACAACACCCGCGTCATTATGGCAGCGGCAACAGACGATCATCAATGACCGTGTTCGGCTATGACAAAACTAGGTACTTTTTGTTGGATACATGGAATTAGTACCGAGCAGCTGCAACTTGCAATACCTTATTGCCGTTGTAGTCGGTTGATTGTCTTTAAATGGTCAGTTCCCATTATATTCTTCGATTTGCAGGTAAAACCAGGTTTATGAATGATAACGGTGATTGAGGCTTTGATATGACGGCCCAGATTATTCGTAATTTTAAGGGGAGTTTGTTATGGCTAGCAGGCTCGCACGCTCCTGGGTCAGTGTCATTCAAAACATCAAAGGTCATGCTATACCGTAGCATTTATGGAGCTTTGCGACATTTTGCCACGCTCTTAACGTGCATCAGATGCTTAGCTGCGCGTGTGCTTTATAGGTGCTGATGTTAACATGTTCCATGAGAATTGTTTGGAAAAGTTTATTCCCTTCCTTTCATCCTAATTTGATTTTCGAACATGTTGCACTTTTGTGACTTGTTAATCAATATTTATTTGATTCAGTCATTCTTATACGAGTCGGAGTGTACGTTACAACTTTTTGTAAATCGAGAACTTCGACGAACATATTTTTTAAGCCACAGTAGTTAACTCTTCAGAATGGAGTTTTTTCTACTTCCAAAATTGTAATCGAACTTTTATTTGGTAGGAATGCCAACTAAACTATAGGGAGTAGTTTTTTTTACTTTCATAATATGTTAATGCACATCCTTGTTTGTCACTAAAAGGTTAATTACTTGTTATCAAAATTTATTTGTAGCGACGAATGAGCATATCTTTTTCTGAAAATATAACTCAATACTTTCCAGCATATTTCAATTTCTGCGTTCTATCATAGGCTAGTGTCGAGAGGGAGTAGTTTTAACTTTCTGCCATTACTTAATGCATTTTTCATGTATCTAACTTTATACATATATTTATAGGTTGGTGCCAAGAGGAAATGACGCTTTTGATTTCCTTTTTGATTCAGTTTTTTCTCTAATTTTGTAAAATGAACAAAATTTGAAAACTAGTTTTTAAAACATGACTGTTTTTTAAAATTTCAATTTAGAATTTTTAGTTTTGAGACCACTTCTACCGTCACAGCCATTGCCTGCCGCCCGCCACCGCTACACCCCATAACGGTCACCGCAAACCACTACTCAAAGAAAAAACTCAAGAAAAAATATTGGGTAATCAAATACCAAAAAAAAATTTCAAATAAAAAACTGGGTAATCAAATACTCATTTGTTTTTGTAAAAAATAAAAATTAAACTGGAAATGATTTCAAACGCTATCTTAATTTTTACTAATAGAGGAGGTAAGTGACCATTAACGGCCTGGTTAAATTTTTTGTGCAAATATTTTGATTTGGATTACTTTGCACAAATTAAGAATAAATAATGTTATTTGCCAGTTTTACCGTTAGAAAACAACTTCTGCTGCAGCAATGCCTTCTTTTGAAAGATGGATAGATCGATAAAAAATGGCAAGCGCCTCGTGAGTTCCAGAGAGAGACAAAAATCCGTTGATTGAATAAAAGGGCACAGAGCTCACAAAAATCAACGCAGCCTTCCAGGATACTTCTGCTACCTACCATCCGTTCAAACAAACGATAAGGTTCTCTTCCTCACCCTCAACTAACCCCATCAATGTTTGTGTGTGTGTGTGTGTGTGTAAACTACTTGCAGAACAAGAATGGTGACAGTGACCTAAACCCTCTCTCTTTCTCGCTCTTTAAACCCCTCTACTCTCTGTTCTTCCAATCTTTACCCTTTTAGCGTTCTTTCATTCAAGAGGACAGAGCATACCATGACTGACCCTCCAGTATTGGAACAAGATCAAGTAGATCAAAGAACCCCGAATCGCCTTTGCGATTTCTGCAGCGCCAGTACGGCTACCTTGTACTGCAGAGCTGATTCAGCAAAGCTATGTCTCACCTGCGACAGGGAAGTCCACTCAACCAATCAGCTCTTCATAAAGCACACCCGCTCTTTACTCTGTGACGCATGTGATTCCTCCCCTGCGTCCATCTTTTGCTCGACTCACGGCTCTGTATTTTGCCAGAATTGTGACTGGGAAAGCCACAGTTTGTCGTTGTCGCCGGTTCACGATCGCCGGCCGGTCGAAGGGTTCACTGGGCGGCCGTCAGTGACTGATCTTTTGAGTGTTTTTGGGGTTGACGATTTGGGGAAGAAAGGGCAGGGGGTGGTGTTTGATGCTGATGGGTTGGTGGGTTACGGGTCGGATGATGGGCTGTCGGATTATTTGGTTTGGGACACTCCTTCTTTTGCGAGTCTTGATGATTTGATTGCTTCTAGTGGCTCTGAGCATAATTTTCAGGCTATGGGGGTTCCTCCTCTGCCTAAGGTTAGATCCCCGCCATTCCCCACCCCCAACCCCCCGGCACACACAAATTGGGACTGTGGTTTCCTAATATGATGGGTTCACTAATTTGTTGCTGGTTTCATTTGTGACGGTTTTGCCTTTTTTAGCTTCAGTAGAGACTTGTAGTCTAATGCTACCTCTGTTCAAAATTTTAGTCCTCTTGAGTTGAAATTTGAACACTAACATTGGAGTTGCCCCTCAATTTTAGACTTCGGAAATAATGATTACTTGGTATTTACTCTGGGCCTAATTCATGTCTGTGCCTTAGCATTATTGTATTCGAGGAAATTGCGAAGAAGTCAAGGGGACTAAAAGGTTTTTGAAAACATAGAGAGGAACTGGTAAACCCCTAACAATACTCTTAAGTGATACACCATTGTTGCGGTGTGCTCCTTTGTACTTATCCTAATATGTATGATCTTTTGATATTTGCTTATTGAGTGAACTAGGCCCTTTGGTTCGCTACAAATGAATTATTATGCTCTTGATAGTGAATAGTGATTTAGTTTGTTCCCTTGGTTTGTATGTTCTTTGTAATTTTCTGGTGTTATGTTACATACTATTTAAACAGAATCGAAATGCTGTTTGTGGACAACACAAGGAAGAGATACTTCATCAGCTTCGTGATATGGCAAAGTTGGAACCTAATGTGGATGATGGACAAGGGGACTCCAAAGCCCTTGTTGAACTCAAACCCCTTGTACCTGAACAAACCATTGAGCAGACGAGAAATTTTGCAGGCATTAAACAAGATGAAGAGCCAAGGATAACTCCAACATATGAGGTATAGCTCATCCTGTCAAGTTTACTTGAACTGGTTAATTGGGCTTCCTTGCAGCTTGATTCCCTTTGCATTCACTTGCTTGATTTGCTAGCTGGCCATGTACTGTGTGATTAATTCTGGTTAGTTCAAAATGGGTCCGTTCTTCATAAAGGTCTAGAAGGTAGGTGCCTGATGGACTACTTTAGAGATTGCTTTTGCACAAGCGCTAATGGAATGTGACGACTTGGCAAAGCGTGCCTATTAGCTTTCGGTTTTCTAGTCTTATTGAGGATTTATGATGGTTTTTGTTATGTTTGTGTTTGAACAACCATTTGAAAAGACAGTTCACATGCATATCCGTGGTGGGATGCTTAACGAATTTGATTCATTTGATGGTGAGAGACATTTGTTTCACAGCTCTAGAAAGATATTTATGTGGTCCAGACCCCAGATGAGTGGGTAGGGTAAGAGAATAACTTAAGTTCTGCAGTTCCTCTGTTAGTGCAATTATTCTGGCATGGATCTTTAATCTGCTGAGCTACTTTTTTCACCAGTGAATGGAGTTTGTATGATTCTTTGGGGTTAACCTAGGTGTCACTCTTCTTTGACTATTCCTTTTATTTCAGGGTATAACAAATTATCTGTATAATTGACACCTGTATAATAACATATCGCGTATTGGAATGAATATGGGTTGCAATGGACCTTTTAGAAGTAAGGAGGCCGGTAGAAGTTTGCTCCAGAAACATATATGATTAGAATTGCAGTCCTATTACTGAAGTTAGAGTTTGTGACCAAGGTGGGCCTATTGGATGAATAATGTGATAATGACAACTGGCTGACTTCATAATTTGTTGAGGAAAGCTAACAATATGTAGGAAATGGGTCCAACGGTTTTTAGCATCAGCTCTGTCTGAGCCTTTATTTTTCACTAGTTCTGGTTTCTGGGGAAATGGAGAAATGTGGAATAAGTACCTCTAGGGTAGATTTTTGGGTTTATGCATTTAAAAGTTAAATTGAAAATATTAGCTTGCTAGTCTGGTTTTACAAGTCAGAGACAGGTATTTGCTCTAGGATATGTACTTGAATCAGATCTTCTCTCTCCCTCCAGTCAACACTGTGTTTTCTTGCCTCTTGATTTCTCTTGAGACTTCATGATAATTGAAAATGATTCTACAAGACTGTCTAGCTTGTTATGGGTGTTTATGAATTTGTGTTCTGCTGTTTCTGCACATACCCGATCGTCATGGTTGTGAGTAATGTGGTGTACCCAACCCCACCCCCCAAAACATCACAATGAGTAAAAATTGATAGAGGAAGCAAAACATAGTGACCAGGTACTCTACTTGCAGGCAACTAAGTTTCAGTGGTACAGCGATACTGGTGAGGTTGCAGATCAAGGTCTGCCTTATCCCAATTTAGGAAGCTACGTTGAGACAGATTGTTTGGTTCCAGACAAAGATTCAGATATCTGTCAAGGTCATATGAATGGCAGTAATGAAAATGAATCACCGCATCCAGTTATTAGTGAAGCATTCCAAGTCTTTCCCAAAGTATCTGCACGTGAACTGACCAGTCAGGAAAGAGAGACTGCAATTTCGCGGTACAAGGAGAAGAAGAAGTCTAGAAGGTATACATCTTTTCAGCTTATGAACCAAATATAAATGTCAAACATTGTTCTGAATTAGAAAATGACGAGAGCATTTGAGCTATTGGAACTTCATGTTATCAAACCTTATAAACTTTTAGTTCTCTCATCTTTGTAAGAAATTTTGGAGTTCAGAAATATTTGGTTTGAGTCCCTCTAAGACATTTTCTATCCCAGCTGTGAATTTAATTTGTGAAAAGTAGAGGTCCAAGACATCTGCATAGCAGGTAGGTCTGTAATGCCTCATGCATTTATCTGTAAGGTATTAATTTGAAGTTGACCAAATACCTTCCATTCTGATTGATGAAATGATCCTTTATTTTCAACCAGCTTGAGTAAATTGTGTCATGAACACCTCTTTCGTTGTAATCTGTATAGTTTTGTTGCATGTTTTTCTTCCTAAACCGAGACTTACATTTCTAAGCAGGTATGATAAGCACATCAGGTATGAATCAAGGAAGGTTCGAGCAGAGAGTAGAACAAGAGTCAGGGGACGTTTTGCTAAAGTAGATCACTGAGATATCAGGACAAGAAATGCTCTTGAAAGTTACCTTTCCGCTTAACAACTACATGCTCTATGCTTTAAGGAGGTTTGCGTGAGAGTATCTTGTGAAGCAAAAGGTTGGAAAGCATTCAGGTTTCTTCGTTCCTAATGTAACTCGCAAATGTATGTAGTATGAGCTATATTATATTTCATAATTAAGACTGAAGAAAACTTAGTGTATGAAAGGGAAGCATATAAGTAATGTCAAAAATCTAGTTTTACAGAACGACACTACTAATCCGGTGTTTGAGGGAACTACCAATTGTTTGCTCAACAATTGCCAGACACGCTGTGCTGTGTACTCTGTTGCCTTTTGGCAATTATACGCATCTTTTGTACCACGGGGTGGGAGCTTGTCTTTTGGGGCAATTTACTGAAGCTTTAGTAAGTTAATACTGATGCTGTACTGGATGGCAAACTGTCGTTGGAAAAATGGTAGTTATTTCTTGTCAGAACGTAGCACACGAGCAGTTCTGGGAGATATATTTACTAGGAGAAGGTTTTAGAAACCTTCAAGTCGTTGCGTTGACCTATTTATTCCAGAAATGTTGAGATTAATAGGTCATTGTTGATCTTGAAAAGTTAGTTCAGTGATCTGATTGTTTATGGTTCAGGCAACCTGAACCGAGGGAGCCATGACTAAAGAATTCGAAGAGAAGTTCAACGATAACCATCATCGGGGACAATGGCTCGGTGCTGTAAGTCTCAGAATTATCCTTCTGCGAATGGATTAATAGAAACAGCAGAAGTGGGACTGGTCAGAGCTTTTGCGCTTTTGCAATCGTACTAGTCCAGACTTCAACAGAGGAATGTTGCGACAATTGTAAATAACTGGGAACCTTTTTTTGGTGTGACCTTGTCTGCTCCTGAAGATTTTGCCCCTGTTTCATGTTTTCTCAGTCAGGCTTTAATATGTGAAGCATTTTTAAGATACAAATTATACGAGGCCGCATTATGTTTTCGATCTAGGAATCGAGCGGTGGTTAGAACATTTGTGTTCCCAATGGCGGTTCAAGAAAGAACTTCAAATGAGTGGCGTGACTTCCATTCACTTGAATTTTCCCCGAAACTCTGGATAAACCACTTACACATTAATAGTGATTCCTTTGCAAATGAAACTGCCAAATCCTGTTAACAACGTTTAAATAAAATTATGCCCCAAAATGTAGTCGAACGCGAGAGATTACTTCAAGAGGAGCCTTAAAAATGAAAGTACAATACTCTCTTTTGGAGCCTTAGCATGGTACTTAGTAATCCATAGTACATGGAGTAAACTAACCGTAGTTTCACCTACATTAGGATGAAATAGAAATTCCCACAGCAGATACCACAGCTACACTTCATTCACCTGGACTTTTTGTGGAGGCTTAAGGTAGCAAACACAACCAGCCAAAGGAATGCGCCGGATCCAAGCATAGACATGACAATAGAAGCTGCACCGTGGTGGCAGTATTTCTTGAAAACATGGCAAACCTTGTGCCACTGCACGTGTGAGTTCCCCGTGAGGGCAATGACCCCGACAGCAGAAGCTGCTCCATTGGCTGAGAAGAGCAGTGCCACCATGATTAGGTCTGAGATAAGTAGTGCCAGCGTGGTACCATTTTTCCCTGCCCCCGACACCGTGGAGAGTACCAGAGATCCTGCCGCATATGAACAAGCTATGGCATTCGCCACCACAAAGTACCTAAGAGGGAAAAAAAATCCAAGGACGATATGATTTCTTCCTCCTCCTTACGAAGTACAATATTTGATAATCAGGGAATGCACTCGTCATGTGAATCAGTGCTTAGACGAGTACATGTGAAATTCAATTGTTACGTATAGTAGAAACTTTTCAGTGCCTGTACTTATTCTCATGCGACAATGACTTGTAGTTGAAGTTTTAACGACACAGAGATCGCCGTGGAATTTTGTCAGAACGAGTACATTTAAGGATACGAGCTCCACGTGCATCAATGAACGTATATTTCCAAAGGTGGTAACCTTACAAAAGAATGGTCTTCATAGGTGGAGATGTGTAGAGAAATAACGTCGAAGATGTCAATGGTCTCCTGTGGCAGGTTACCTAATGTTAGGAAGTACGAATTGCAGTATGTATTTAGGCTTAGTACTATATATATAGCACTTCAGAAACAACTGAAGGAAATAAGGCTTATAAATTTTTCGCTCTTGAAATCTGTCATTTTGTAGTAGAACTATGACGATGGCGTTATGATCATTAATATAGAGCTCTCATATAGAACTATTAGGTGATTCTGAGTAGATTTTGGCACGTCCCATAAATTAAAGATGAATTCGGGCACGGGGTATATATAAAGAAGTTGTAATTTCACGTTCATCGAGAACGGGTGTACTGTTCTATCACAGAAGCTTAGAAGTAGGGTGGTGGTTTGAGCTCGGACAAATCTGTCTTAAAATTACGCGTGAAAACGCTCACGCAAATTAGTAAATTTCTCTTGCAAGTATTTATGATCATTAATTAGAATCCTACATTTTGTGTCACTGGTTGCCTCTGCCCTGCAAAACGGTTGGCGCTTGGTGGCAGACCTTAATGTGCTTATGGGTTTAAGGGGAGTGGGGTCTGGGGCCTGGTGGGGTCCTGAAATGTCGACCCATATGGTCTCTGTGCTTCATGGTCGCGCTCCGACAACGCAACCATGATATGGGATCACCTATCACTTCCTTGTTTAAGGAAAGGTCATATATGTTATAAATTTTACTATCCAGGGTTGTTGGATCAGATCTAAGTTCATCCCAGAAAGTTCAATTGTGAAGATTTGGGATCAACCGAAGGAAGTTAAGTTTAAGATGTGGTTTTAATAGTAATGCTTCTCTAGGCTGTCGAGGTCCGGGTGTGCCTGGTGAGATTTCAATGCTTGCCGCACTTAGCATCCGGCCAATGAATTCTATTACCGATAACACCAGCCGTGTAAAAATGATTCCCAGCCGTGTAAAAATGATTCTCGAAGATTAATTTTAGCGGTTTTACAAACCGACATCTAGTAGGCGTGAGTTTCTTAGGCGAATGAATAGTCACGACATCGTAGATGGTTTGAATCGTGGCCTGTCACGTATGCATGACACTTCTATCGAGTCCTCGTCACCTTGACACAATATTGAATATGTATGAGAAAGGCTCGTGCACGTGGACAGAGAAATTAAAGTGCCCGAGGGAGTATGCAAAACAGAGAGTACAATAATACAGTAGTATGGTTTTCCATGAGGGTCGTGGGACATTGACTGATCGGTCATGAGGTTGCCAGTGTGCGAGGGTGTCTTGCCATTATTGAACCCCCAGCTTTCAGGACACTTATTTTTGGTCCACCCTTAGTTAGATCTCCAGTAAACAAATCATTTTACCAGATTTCATCACATATGGTCCTCCTCTAGTTACCTTTTAAAGGCAATTTCTTAGGGATATCTCGTAGTATGTGTTGTGTAATCAACAGCATATACCCGACAATGGAATGACCTACAGCTAAATCTCAAATTTAATGTGGCAAAACTGAGGAATGCATGCAAAATGTTTGTTCAGAACAGCTTAATTTGGTACCAAGCCTCAAATTGTATCTGAACGCCTATTTCAATGCTTTACTTAGTCTCATCTGGCCGATGATGCGTGTATAGGAAGCGTCGAATACACAATAAGCACAGGGATGTTGAGTTATTATTTACGTTGTTAAAGCGTATCATAAGAGTCTTTTAAGTGCATAAGACCCGATATCTCCTAGTTTGAGATGTGTAACGAGGAACATATACACGATGGAAAACCATTTATGCACTGTAATGATTGAATAGCCTACAACGAAATCTCAAATTTCAATATTGTGGCAAAAATAATGCATGCGAAAAGTTCGTTTAGAACAGCTTAATTTGGTACTAAGCCTCGAATTGTATCGGAATGTCTGCATCAACGCTTCACTTAATCTCGTTTGGCCATCTATATCTGTATACGAAGAGCCGAATATAATACACGATAAGCAAAGAGATGTTGAGTTGATATTTACGCGGTTAAAGAATGCGACAAAGAGGGCTCACAAAACCTGATGTACCTCATTATCACCAGCATCAATCAAAGAAAGTGATCGTGGAGAAGAAAGAATTTAGGGACTCACAGAGTAGCGGACATGTAGTGCCACTTGGCGGTGACGGCGACGTGCAGGGGAGGCATGCTATCAACGACGGTGATAGGAATGATCTTAGTCTCCTCGTCGAGCCCAGCCACCACCGCTGCCACCAGCGTGAACGCCAACCCAAGGCCGCGCAGCACCATGTCATTGTAGTAACTCACATGGGACGCTCTTACGCCCGCTGGCCTCGCCTGCTCCTCCGCCTTCACATCACTCCCCATGAGTCCAGCCATGCTTGCCTGCTGCTTGTACTGGCTCTCCATGTCTAACAGTCTCTGCAGGATAGTGTTGTCGTGAGAAGGGCAAACGAGAATGTTGATAATAAGAAGACGACGGGCCGTTATCGATCAGCGTCTAATTTATGTAGGCTGGCAGAGGTGTGGAGTAACAGGGAGGAGTGTGGGTAGCTGAGAATGACTGAAGTTGGGGGCTTGCATTAAAGGCCAAGGTATCTATCTAGTCTTTAATGCATTTGGCAACATAGTTGTTTCATGCATGTTGGTATATACTGCGAGATAAGAGTACGCAGTTACCCAGTACTAGCTTGAATTCACCGAATTTTTTTATTAAAATAATATTAAAAATAAAGTGCACTTAAAAAGCATACTACAATTAACATATTAAACTAAAATTAAATTAAACTAAACTAAACTAAAGTATTACTTCAGAGAGTCACAACAACTCATGATGAGGAGTGATGATAAGCAGTTGGAGCCACCAATGCAGATGTTGGTCTAAACTTTCCTATGCCTGAGCTAATTTGATAAAAAGTGCGAAAAAAATGAAAAATTATAATATTGTCAAATAACTAAAAAATTCTGAGTATTGTCAAATAACAAAAAACTCTGAATGTTGTTTATCATTGATACTTTGGGCGCATGTAAGTAGATGTGATTTTGAGAAGTAAACTTTTCATAAAATTATAATTAGTTTAAAAAATTAAATTTTACTTTAAAAAAAGTTAGTCAAAAGCTATGAAGGATCATGTACAAATAAAACTTTTTCAGAGTAGGACTAGTATGACAAATTGTCCAAATAATGTATGATTAATAGGATATCTATAATAACGATTTATAGTAAGATACTTCGATAATTTTTTCAGTCAATCTTAATTATTCAAAGTTAATTAAAACCATGCAGACTCTTATGACCTTATCCAGTTATCTATTTATATTTTTGTCAAACAATTCAACATATCACATGCATTGCACAATATTTTTTAGTTGAGTGCTAAATTACAATTTACAAGGTGCAATATATCACATTGCACAATTTAATATGTTATCACTATTAATGTCATACATTGCACAATATTTCTGATTGAGTGATAAATTACAATTTACAAGGCACAATATATTATATATCACATTGGCACATTGCACAATATCACTGATAACATAGACTCACATTCACTCGACTCAAAAAAAAAAACATTCACATTCACAGATCACAAGGGCGAAGGCACAGTGTGCACTGAGACAGTGAGATAGCGAGTCTGAGACAGACTCACAGACCACAACTCCACCTCCACCGTCTCCATGTCTCCAACAAGCAGTCGAAGCAGTAGCAGACATCGGCAAGTCAAGCACTCAAGCAGGCAGCAGGTCAAGCAGCCTCGTTGGCGTCTTCACGGCATTGCTTGAGAGGCTTCAGTCACGGTCGCCGGCACGGGTGACTGTGAGGGGCCAGATCTGGTGATTCTGGTCGGACTTCGGAGTAGCAGTTGAAGAGACGAAGAGCGGAGCTCGTCGTGGCGAGTCGCCTGAGCGGCTTCGGTCGTGGACTTGCAGTCGTCGGCAGGGGCAAGATCTGGTCAGAGTAGCCTCGTCACGGCCTGAGCTCAGTCCACCGGCGGTCACTCACAGAGTCACAGTCACGGAGAGAGAGAGAGAGACTGCCGAGTGTGGGTCTCGGGGAAAGGGGTATCGGGGATTGGGGAACGGCGTCTCGGGGAACGGGGTTGGTGCGATTCCTGAATACAAAAAAAAATTTCAAAAGTCAGGGGGTGCTTCAGCCCCCCTTTGTCACCACGTAGGTCCACCACTGGCAACACCCCGGGTCAATTGTGTAGGGCACATGATTTGATGAATCATGGAACGTGAACTGATAACTAGTTTTTCGGTGGAAAGGAGGGAAGCTACAATTTGCCGAGAGGTAGACACCAGGACCTGTAGTCAAGTAACTAGCATACCCCTGTAGCGCATAGGGATGCGCAAAGTAGCTTGATCCTATGTTTTTTTTCTTCGTTCGATACGTACAAATAAGGCAAAAGAGACTTTACATGCAAATTCAGCGCGGGCCAACGTTAGATGAAGATGACCAGGCACCTAGTCGGCAGTATCGTACCTAATACTGTCGACCAGGTACCTGATCATCTTCATCTCACGCTGGCCTGATCACGTGGGATGAAGATGACCGCCAGACATGTCGGACCACTGAGATGGGGAGGGAGGGGGTTAAGCAGGATGAGGCTGCTACCTGATGAGAGCAAAATTTTGTTCAATTAAAGGGTGGTGTGGATTGAACTTGGGTGTAAATTAGTTGGGCTAGGTATCAAAGGGGTGATTGAGCCTTCATAACCCATTTATAGTTATAATATATAAACGGGTGTTATTATTTAGGGACAATTGCAGTAGTGTCACTGAGGTTAAAGCAAAATTATAGTCAAGGACAATAAGTTTCAAAATATAATATACCATCCGTCAGGGTTCCTTCTAAAAAGTATACTTTTTGGCTGATGTCATCCATGCGTATTTTTTAAATGTCAAACCTAATACCAAATTAGTGTTTCAAAACCTAATTCTCTCTCTCTCTCTCCAAATTAAGGTTTTAATGTTATTTCTAAAGCAGAGTCTCTTTAATAGAAATTAAGCCCTTTTTTTCCAAATCAAATTACAAATTTAAATCCTTTTTTTTAATTTATGTTTTTTTCCTAGGTTAGGATTGGATAATTTGAAACCTTAACTTTATCTTTATCCGTCTCTCTCCAACCATCATCATTTTTAGGGTTTCAACCCCGCTGTCGCCCCATCACTTCAACCACCTCGCCGTTGCCTCTTTCCCTCTCCCTTCCACTATGCCGCTGCCCCTCATTCTTCCCCATCCCCCTCTCCCCCACCATGCCATCCTTAGCCCAGATCGAAGTCCACTCCATCAGCCACCGTTACGGGGCAAACTTCTCTAGCCGCGACCAATAGAACCCCATAGCCGCGACTGACAAAACCCCGTTGAACAGGCGCCACTACCTGGGGGGCAACCAACATCACAAGAGCAATCGCACAACTGCGAGGAGGGGGGAAGGGAAGGGCGGCGGCACAAATCTGTGTATGTGTAATGGTGCGATGAGGAGAAAAAAGGGGATGGCGATGTGGTTAGGGGAAAGAGGGAGGTACGCCGGCGTGGATCTGTATGTTTGATGGTGCGATGAAGGGAAGAGTGTAACGACCCAGTCCACAGCCCCACCATAGGGCATTGCCTCCCTCAAAAGGGCTAGCCAAGTAGGTACTTATGAGTTCCTTGGCAAGGTCTTATAAAGGTCATCTCATACTATTCCACATCCGATGTGGGATATTACAATCTCCCCTCCTTATACCTTAGCGTCCTCGCTAAGGCTCAATCACACATAGCCCAGAATCTTCCTCTCTAGCCAATGTGGGATATACCGGGCTCACCCTTCGTTGCCCCAACCATCCTCTTGATGTGGGATATACCCGGGCTTGCCTTCATTTCCCCAACCATCGGTAACCCGACTGGATAGCCCAACCCGAGTTTTTGAGAATCGGCTCTGATACCATCTGTAACGACCCAGTCCACGGCCCCACCACAGGACATTGCCTCCCTCAAAAGGGCTAGCCAAGTAGGTACTTATGAGTTCCTTGGCAAGGTCTTATAAAGGTCATCTCATATTATTCCACATCCGATGTGGGATATTACAAAGAGGGAGGGGGTGCTAGCATGGTGGGGGTGAAGAGGGATAGACGGTGGTGGCTATCTATGTATGTGTGATGGTGCGATGGACGGAAGAGGGATGGGGTGCCGGGGTGGGGGAAGGGAGGGGCGGCGGGGCACAAATATGTGTCTGTGATGGTGCGGTGAGGGGAAAGGGAGGGGACGGTGGCGCAATATGTATATAGAAATCGTAATTTAGAAATTAGGGTCAAAACCCTAATTTAGAGAGAGAAACGAAAAGTTTAAAACCCTAATTAGGTCCAAATTGAATTCTGATTTTTAACTTAGGGTTTCAAATCTTTATACAGTAGGCATTTTGAGAAAGTGAAGAGAGAAAAAAATATAAAAGAAGAAAGGAAGAGAAAGAAGATGAGATGAAGTAATGGCATTTGAAAGAAAATAGCATTCTAATTCAAGGGCAATAAAGTCATTTTCTTAAAACCGTTAGGTTTTTTAAGATTCTGTTTCGTCAACAGATATAGGTGTAATATGTCTAAGCTAATGGATACGCCTGTAATTTTACTTTAACCTCAGGGCCACTGCTGTAATTATCCTTATTATTTAAGTGAGTTAGTTTTATCGATCCATTTACCCAGTCATGAAACATATATCCATTATAATTTTGTTCAAACGCTCTCCTGCACTTTGCCTTTATCAACCACTCAAACCACCACCTCGCCCATACCTACCTCCGCTGTCACCTAACCAGTACAATCACCATCATGCATATTCATAATAACCGTAACAAGTCCACCACAAATCTACCACCAAAAAGACCAAGTTGTAGTATCTGAAATCCTTCCCTATAAATCTGTTTTTCAAGTTACTGATCACATTTTTTGAATATAAAAGCCTTCCCCATAACCAATACTGTCGCTGCGCCATCGCCTGCCACCATCGTCGGGCCTTCGCCCTGCTACCATCACCCCGCCACATTGAACCAATAATCTAAAGGTTTGAAGATCAATCACTTGTATTGTAGATCTGTTAAAATCCCAAATCTGAGCCTAGATGGTGGTTCTTGCGGTGGTGACATTAACGAAAGGGTGGTGGTGTCGGTGGCAAATGGTGGTGGAGGCCATGGCAAGTGGCAACAGAGACGGTGACAGTGGGTGGTTGCGAGTCAGTACTATTTCACCACTCCCGACTTGCACTCCTGGCTAAGTAAAATTACAGGTCACTTTTATAGTTAAATGGGCACCCATCTATAAACTACTCCATTTTAATCTGTGCGGTATTGGATTTGTACATTTATTGACCCATTAGATTCGATTATTAAATGAAGTTGGGTGACTTTTAAGTGAGCGGATTTGGGCAATGGATGAGTTTGGGTTATGATTACCACCTCTAGTTGCACCCACGCTTCTATCTCTATATTCAATTTTTCAATAACACTAGTTCAAACACTCTTTATCCAATTTTATGTTCTTAAACGAAGGAAAATATGACTCAATCTCTGGAACCAACTGAGTAATGTTTAGTAAGACTGAGATACAATGACGTGGTATTTAACTTAGGATTCAAGCGGTGCAAAATATGCATCTTACATTTGGGGATTTAGATGGCCAAACCTTACCACACGATGTTTGTATTTATATTTGCACGACTAGTAGACACGTGCTTGTGTTTAGATATCTTCCACACAGAGAGTGGATGGTCGTAAATGAATAAAGATGATCTAGGTGGAGGTTGGGTATTTACTCATTGATGGTGGAAGGCTGAAGAAGAGTTTGTTGGACTTAATATGGAGATGCAATGAAGGCATGCAACAAATTAAATGAAGGCAAGCATAGTACATTTCAAGATTGCGTACCCTCTTATTAGGGTTTCATTACTTCTCAACACTCGAGAACAGCTACGAGAAGTGCATCTAAATTGTTCATATACAAACTTTGCAACACTTCCTACTCAAAACTACAATGGAATTGGTCACGTTGGTAGTCGAACTCCCTTCTTGTCGCTAAAAACATAAGTGGTCACTAGCTAAAGGAGCGACAAATGCAAAGGTTCAGCAAGAGCTTAGTTGCAGAAATAGTGGGTGGAAACGAGAGCAGGTGTAAGAATCTAGAGCCAGAGCATGATTAATATGGTTGCCTTGGGTGGAGCGGGAGTGAGTGTGACATTTGATAGTGAGATTTCGGACGTGGGAACGTGATTAGAATTGAAGAATCCTGCAACTAAGTGCGAGAGTTCTACAATTACTGCAGAAAAATTCAAGATTGTATTATCTAGTCTTACCTACTTTCTCATTACTCCACCCTTTATCAAGTACACATATAAAAATTGTGCATGTGTTTTATTGACTCAAACATTTCAAAAGGTATTTTGTACTTTGAAATCAAGAGCTTCAAAGTAGATTTACATAAACAAGTCGCCGTGACACACACAATGCGTGTGCAAAATTAAAATTAATAGTATAAAAACTTGTTAAAAAATTGATGCCAAGGAAAGTGGGTTCGCAGTTGATGTGGAGGTGCCACAAGGAATCAGTCCGAGTCAAATGCCAAGTATGATGATGTTGGACAAGGGAAGAATGGATCAAGGGCAGAGACCAAGGGCTTCCCAGACAGAGCCTGAGGGTGGCAGTGCTGCGAGGGCGATGGCACAATACGAATATACAATGATAGTCACAGTCTGATGCTTGGGTCCAGAGTCAGGGTCATGTATGTTTCTCTCTAAGATTCTAGAGTGAGAAGGTAAAAATGTCAAATGAGGGAATCCTTCAGAAGATCCCAAATGAATTCTCAATACCTCTATTCATAGAGGTTGAGATGATGATGATGTCATCACGCGCTCCTCGAGAGTGACACGTCACTGAGGGGGTCCACAGCTGTCGATGCTCCACGGACTATTCACCGAATTGCATATTCACCCAGCCTGCCCCACACAGCATTGCTCTGTCTGTCTGAAAAGACTGGCTCCCACAACATCGGTGTGGCCAAAGAATCCCTTTGATCTAGCCACCAGTCCAAGCCCTTGCAGAGTCCCACAGGCCTGACAGCAGTGGCGAAGACTCGACGCCCAACTGTCAGGCGAACTAGGCGCGATGCCCTCTGAAAACTTGTTCTAGTCTCAGAGTAACCTAGGAGTTATAGTCCATAGGGGTGCAAACGCAAGCCCCCAATGCCGGAGCACGTAGGCCAATCACGAAGACACCTTGGCGGAGATAGTGTCCCAGAGGAGTCGCCTATCCCGCGGGTGAGTCCTTATGCCAGAGCAGTTTGAGCGCGTCAAGGTAGCATCCCGGAGGATCCGTCTACCCGACAGGCCAAGGTAGCATCCCAGATGAGCCATCTACCTGGGGGAAGTGGAGTTGAAAAGCTCCCTGACGGAGATAGTGTCCCGGAAGAGTCGCCTATTTCGCAGGCCAAGGTAGCATCCCGGAGGAGCCGTCTACTTGGCAGGCAGAGGTAACATCCCGGAAGAGCCGTCTACTTGGCGGAAGGGGAGTTAAAAAGCTCCATATTGAAGATAGTGTCTTAAAGAGCGCGTCTATCACGCGGGTGTGTCTTTGTGCCGGAGAACTCGGAGCTCGTTGAGGTAGCATCCAGAGAAGCCGTCTACCTGACGGGCCGAGGTAGCATCTGGAGAATCCGTCTACCTGGCTGAAGGGGAGTTGAAGAGCTCCCTGGCAGAGATAGTGTCCCGGAGGAGTCGCATATCCCCGCGGGTGAGTCCTTGTGCCAAAACACTGGAAGCGCGTCAATGTAGTATCCCGGAAGAGCCGTCTACTCAACTGGCCAAGGCAGCATCCCAGAAGAGCTGTCTACTTGGCAGAAAGGGATTTAAATAGCTCCCTGGCAGAGATAGTGTCCCAGAGGAGTCGCTATCCCCGCGGAATGCTGCACACTTCGAAGAGTGGGTCAAGCATGTTCCATGTCCATGGCGGGGGTGCATGGTGTGGTGAATGAGTGTGGTGCCCGGGGGGCATGTAACCTGATTGTGGCACATGGGCACGATAAAGTGCATATGGTGCCAGGGGCACGACATTGTGACAGAGAGCCTGGGGGCACGGCTATATCAACGACGCGGTGCATGAGGGCAATAGTGTGTGTAAGGTACCGGGGGCACTGTAATGTGACAAGGAGTCAGGGGCGCGACTGTATCAGTGGCGAGGAGGAATGTTGGAGTGCGGTGCCCAGACACCGGCGACGAGGGTTGAGTAGACGGTGCCTGGACGACTGATGACGAGCATTGCGGAGTTGGCGCATGGGCGATCGAGGTCTCGAAGACGGCACGCGGGCACCAGAAACGAGGGTCGCAGAGATGGTGGGGGCGCCAACGACGTCCAGATCACAGGCGATGGGGGTCGTGGAGATGACATCCGAGCGACGGGGTCGCGGAGTGACATTCAGGCCAGGACGACGAGGGTCGCGGACGATGTATGGTCCCTTGAAGAGAAGTGAATGTGTTAAGTATGGAGGCCAAAGGCCAACCCCAAAGGAGGCCAAGGCCAACCCTTAGGGGGAGGCCGAGGCCGAGGTCGACCTCATGGGGAAGGCCAAGGCTGAGGCAGACCCCAAGGGGAAGGCCAAAGCCAACTTCCTTGGGCAAGTGTCATGGTGCACCGATGGGCTACGTGCGAAGTGCGACAGTCGAAGCGTGATGAGGCGTCGTGCAAGAATGAGTTTCTTAGTGACGAAATCAAGTAAAAAAGTGAAAAGTGCACATGATGACTTGAGCGTGCATGTCTTTGACCTGTTGGAAGCATTGAATATTGACTGTAACTTGTGCGGACGTATCGTGCAAAATGAGACCCTAGTGGGCCTTTTGGGTGCGACCACAATAGGTTGAGAACAAAAATTAAGTATCATAATGTATAAGGTGCATTCGATAAAATGAATTGTACATTATAAAAATTAACAGTAGTTATTCACTTTTATTTGTGAATTTTTTAAGAAAAAACTATAAAAATGTCACTTATCACAATTCTAGATAGGTAGTTATGTAACACCAAAAAGGTATTACACCAAGCCAAATCATGTTTTCTCTCTATATATAGTATAGATAGATAGATAGATAACTTACCCTCAAAGAAGAAGAAACTTGAGAGCTTTAATAAGTACATAAAAGGGAAAATTACAAAAGAATGGGTTTTGGAGTAAAATATTTGTAGATGAGGGGTATATTTTGAAAAATTGTAAAAAAGTGGGGTGACTTTTCAAAATTTCTGAACAATGGGTAGACTTAAAAAAAATGGGTTTTTTAAAATCAACTAATCTGGACTTCCCAAATTATCCTTCCCGCCAAAATCGTTGACTACTGTTCTGGTACAAGTCATTTTCTGCAAGAATGCAAGTACGGTTATGCAAAAATACTTGTCAATTTCTGCAGATATACAAGTCGTTTCTATCATTCGAACTGATACAATACTAACTTTGGCTAAAAGAAGGGCTTATATTAGAACACCCAAAGATTTACCTGATATGAACATAAATCTTGACAGATTTGTGGGAGTCATTCCCAAATGACATTGATTCTCCGTAAATCTATACTGAAAAATCACTCAGACTAATCTCATTAGCACTCTAATTACTTTTAATCAACACTCAACCAAAGAATCTGTTTCCAAGAACACCTAGATTAGGTTTTATCTAAACTTCTATTTTCTTCTGACTGTAAATGAATGACTAACTTTGCCTAAATGAAGGACTTATATTAGAGCACTCAAAGATTTACCTGATATGCACATGGTGGGGTACAATATACATAGATTTTGAATCAATGTCAGCATACTTTCTCGCTAATGCCTATCAAATTTCACTTGCAAAACAAGCCAACAAAACAAAACCAATATTTCCATACAAAATTTATTTTTTTTCTCCCAAGTTTTAGACCACTTCATATTCCAACCCAAGAGCTCCAAAATCTTCTACCAAAAGTATCTTACTAATGATCATTATTGGCACCATGGAGCACCATCTTTTGTCTATACTGGCGATGAAGGGAACATTGAATGGTTTGTTGTCTATACTGGCGAGAAGGGAACATTGCTCCAAAATTTCAAGCACTATTGGTCCTCATTAAAGTTTTACCACAAAACTCTCTATAGTTTTATGCATCTCAAAAGTATCTTAGAAAATACAAATTTACAGTCAGAAGAAAATAGAAGTTTAGATAAAACCTAATCTGGGTGTTCTTGGAAACAACTTCTTTGGTTGAGTGTTGATTAAAAGTAATTAGAGTGCTAATGAGATTAGTCTGAGTGATTTTTCAGCATAGGTTTTATGGAGAATCAATGTCATTTGGGAATGACTCCCACAAATCTACCAAGATTTATGTTCATATTAGGTAAATCTTTGGGTGTTCTAATATAAGCCCTTCTTTTATGCAAAGTTAGTATTGCATCAGTTCGAATGGCAGAAACGACTTGTATATCTACAGAAACTGACAAGTGTTTTTGCATAACGGCACTTGCATTCTTGCAGAAAACGACTTGTACCAGAACAGTGGTCAACGATTTTGGTGGGAAGGGTAATCTGGGAAGTCCAAATTAGTTGATTTAAAAAAAACCCATTTTTTTCTTAAGTCTACCCATTGTTCAGAAATTTTGAAAAATCACCCCACTTTTTTACAATTTTCCAAAATAAACCCCTCATTTACAAATATTTTACCCCAAAACCATTTTTTTTGTAATTTTCCCTACATAAAATGCATTTTATTTAAATTTTCTAGTGATCTACATGTTCCTATCCTATTCTTCTTTATTTTCATTTTCTAGCGATAAAATTAAAGTGGAAAGATGCTTTGAAATCCTTTCTTACCCATTTGATAGCCAGAAAATTTGTTTCGGACAAAGCCGTACGTTCAAGGCATGGTTTTGTTATGGTCATTTTGTTCAGAGGCATCATGGTGATTGTTTCATTCAGAATGATTACCAAGTCATCCCCTACGTAAGTTTTCATTATGGGTTTCACCTTTCATGAGTTCCAACTGCATATCTTTACGGAGTCCGGTGAACAAAGGGTAAGGAAGAATTTCTGGCACATTTTCGGGAAATAAGATTAACCTGTTGCTTTGACGGCAAAGGGACTGCCTTCTTTAGGCATAGCCTCTTCCTAATTCTGTCCTCATGTGAATTAAAACAAGCAGATGTACACATGGATTAGAGATTGAGGCCCCGTTTGACAAAAAAATTTTCCCTCTTTTTTTTTCAGTTTTAAAAACTGAAAAAAAAGAGCGTTTGGTAACCATTTTTTTTTCAATTTAAAAAACCAGTTTTTAAACTGCAGAGTAAAAAAAAAACTCCAAAAACTGGTTTTTTTTTTTCACTTTTGGTTTTTTTTTTTCGACCACCACCACCACCCTCCCACCGCCGGAGACTGCCGGCCGCCGGCAGCCACCTCCGGCCGCCGGCGACCGCCGCCGGAGACTGCCGACAACCACCTCCGGCCGCCGGCAGCCACCGCCGGAGACTGTCGGCAGCCACCTCCGGCCGCCGGCGACCACCGCCGGAGACGGCCGGCAGCCACCTCCGGCCGCCGGCCACCACCGCCGGTGACTGCCGGCAGCCACCTCCGGCCGCCGGCGACCACCGCCGGAGACTGCCGGCAGCTACCTCCGGCCGCCGGCCACCACCGCCGGTGACTGCCGGCAGCCACCTCCGCCGTCGGCCACCACCACCACCACCGTCGACCACCGCTACGCCCCACCACCGCCACCGCAAACCACAAAAAAAAAAGTCAAAATAAAAAGGGTTACCAAACACCAAAAAAAAAAAACCTAAAAAAAAAAGGGGTTATCAAACACCCACTTGTTTTTATAAAAAAAAAAAATTAAGCTGCTCTTTAAAAACTGAAAACCAAAAAAAAAATTTTGTCAAACGAAGCCTAAGTATTGCTAGCCTAGGTCACTATTGTGAACTATTCCAAAAAAAGGAAAGCAATGCTTGACAAGCAAAACCCATAAATGTGAAGAACCACATCCATATTTTCCATCAATTATCTTGCAACTTTCCTAGCTAGTTCTGCCATTGAAGTTGGGCCTGGGAAAATTAGAAAAACAAGGGTTTTGGAGTTAAATATTTGTGGATGAGGGTTTTTTTTTTTTTTTGAGAAATTGTGAAAAAGTGGGGTGACTTTTCAAAATTTAAGAACAAGTGGTAGACTTAGGGGCCGTTTGACAGGGTTTTTTTTTGCTCTTTTTTTTTCAGTTTTGAAAATTGGAAAAAATTGGAGTGTTTGGTACCACTTTTTTTTTTCAATTTACAAAGTGGCTTTTTAAATTGTAGAGTAAAAAAAAAAGAGGAAAAAGCTCTTTTCGTTTTCACTTTAATTTTTTTTTAGACCTCCATCACAACTCACCCACCGCCGGTAGCCACCACCCACCGCCGCCCGGTAGCCACCGACAGCCACCTCTGGCCTCCGGCAGCCACCACCGGACGGCGATGGGCGGTGGCCACCACCGCCGCCCGACAGCCACCTCCGGCCCCCGGCAGCCACCTCTGGCCACCACCGCTGGCAGCCACCGCCGCCCGACAGCCACCTCCGGCAGCAGGCAACCACCACCGGGTGGCTAGTGGCCTCCGGCAGCCACCGTCGTCCGCCGGCAACCACCGCCGGCCACCACCACCGTCGACCACCGCTACGCCCCACCATCGCCACCGCAAACCACCTCAAAAAAAAAAGTCAAAATAAAAAGGGTTACCAAACACCAAAAAAAAAAACTAAAAAAAAAAAGGGTTATCAAACACCCACTTGTTTTTGTAAAAAAAAAAAAATTAAGCTGCTCTTCAAAAATTGCTCTTTAAAAACTGAAGACCAAAAAAAAAAGCTCTGTCAAACAGAGCCTTAAGAAAAAATGTGTTTTTTGAAATCAACTAATTTGACTTCCCAAATTACCCTTCCCGCCAAAATCGCTGACCATTATTCTGGTACAAGTCGTTTCTGTAAGAATGCAAGTACGATTATGCGAAAATACTTGTCAGTTTGTGCAGATATTCAAGTCGTTTCTCCCTTTCGAACTGATGCAATACTAACTTTGCCTAAGGAAAGGGCTTATATTAGAGCACCCAAAAATTTACCTGATATGAACATGACGGGATACAATATACACAGATCTTGAATCAATGCCAGTATACCTTCTCGCTAATGCCTATCAAACTTCACTTGCAAAACAAGTCAACAAAACAAAACTAATATTTCCATACAAAACCTATTTTTTCTCCCAAGTTTTAGACTACTTCATATTCTAAACCAAGAGTTCCAAAATCTTCTACCAAAAGTATCTTACTAACGATCATTATTGGCACCATAGAGCACCAGCTTTTGTCTATACTGGCAATGAAGGGAACAATGAATGCTTTGTTGGCAATACTGATTTTATGCTTGACATTACTCTAAAATTTCAAGCGCTATTGGTTTTCATTTAAGTATTACCACAAAACTCTTTATAGTTTTATGCATCTCAAAAGTATCTTAGGAAATACAAATTTACAGTAAGAAGAAAATTGAAGTTTAGATAAAACCTAATCTGGGTGTTCTTGGAAACAGTTTCTTTGGTTGAGTGTTGATATGATTAAAAGTAATTAGAGTGCTACTGGGATTAGTCTGAGTGATTTTTCAGAATAAGTTTTAAGGAGAATCAATGTCATTTGGGAATGACTCCTACAAATATGTCAAGATTTATGTTCATATCAGGTAAATCTTTGAGTGTTCTAATATAAACCCTTCGCTTAGGCAAAGTTAGTTTGTATCAGTTCGAAGGGCAGAAATGACTTGAATATCTGCACAAAGTGACAAGTATTTTTCGCATAACATACTTGCATTCTTGCAGAAAACGACTTGTACCAGAACGTGATCAACGATTTTGGCGGAAAGGGTAATTTGGGAAGTCCAAATTAGTTGATTTCGAAAAATCCATTTTTTCTTAAGTCTACTCTACTCCTTATTCAGAAATTTTGAAAAGTCACTCCATTTTTCCTTAAGTTTTTAAAAGAATCTCACATTCCACAAATATTTATTACAAAAAGGCCCTCATTTCTTAATTTTCCTTTTTTTTTTCCTTAAAGTAATCGAGGATTAAGAAACAAGAAGACATGAGATCGACTCTCACGAACAACAGATCGAGATTGTAGTAGGTGAGAGAAAAGAGTAACGCCACTCATTTAATTTATAATCTCCACAGCTACTTCTGATGAATTGTGAAATAAATAAAACGTTGCAACTCGTAATTCCGTAGCTCCTATGAACAGAATTTACTCCTACAACAAAAGCTAGAATACACGGAAGAAAGAAGATTTGGAGCAAAAGAGGTCATCATAACTGACTGAATAAAGGAACCCTAAATAAGACAAAGGGTCAGCTTGAACCCGGTCTAACATGTCAAAGAATTAAGGTAGCATTTGAAATAATTTTTGTTTTAAATTTTTTGCTCAATTCTAAAAACTGAAAAAAAAAATATATCAGCATTTGACATACATTTTTAAAGTTATTTCTTTTCCTTTAGTTTTATAAACAGGTTTTAAGCCGGGGTTGTTTTCGAAAACTCCATTTTGTGGTTTTCAGTTTTGTTTTTCCAGAGATCTAACTTTCAACTTTTGTTGAAAGCGTTTTACGTCTCTTCTTCCCTTCGGTCTTCATCATCAATACATATTACCTAATAACACTAAACCACCAATATTGCCAACCACCCTGTCCATTGACCGCCACCAACACCATTATCCTAACACCAAATTACAAAAACTGCTGATGACCATAACCCGAGGACTTGGGAATATCCTAAGAGCTCATTTGGTTTAACCCTTTAAGACTTTTTCGGTGCTATTTAAGTTACTTTTACGCCTACCTAATCTACTCCTGCTACTAATCAAACCAAGTATATAAGTACATCCAACATAAACAGTTTACGTTTATTGTATTTGTATAATGATCAACTCCTACAAACTGATAACACTTTGAGATTACAAAAGCTTTAATTCAAAAATTGAATTCGCTTTGATGATTGTTTAATCGAGTTGAACAGTTATTTGATGCATCTAAGATAAATTTTGGGTAAACAGAGGTGTGCTAGTATAAAGTAAAAGCTAGTTTGTGTGCCGTGCTGAAGAGGATTAATTGATACAACATTTAAAGTTTTTATAATCGGACTTTCAATTGTTAACGTCAAGTCGATTCAATCTGCAACTGTCACATGTCCAACTATGCATGTTTTATTCTTCGTGTCCAATCGGGAATTAATCTGTTGCCTCTAGGCACTTTGAAAAATCTAAGAAATTTGAGTATTAGTCAATTCAAAAGAAAATTCAAGTTAACTTGGAAAACTACGACGTGTTAAGCAATAAATGGTAAATGATTACAAGGAAATTTTCTTGCTATATCGTATTTACATGTAGTCTACATTTTTTCAAAAAGAATACGGTAAAAGTCGACATTCATCGTATGGATGACTTTGTGCAGAAGAAATTCAAGCATTTTCACAAGTCACAAAGATTTGTATCGATATGTAAAACAGAACATTAGATTTCTTTTCCCTTTTTTTTTGGAATATTGTCGTAAGATAGAAGCTTCTGCAGTTAAATATCTTGAGTCGTCACCCCGTCAAATTAGCCATTATAGTCAAGCTTGCAATCCAGAGAACAGCCTTCTTCTGGCCTAAACATGAACACTTGTAACGTACGTTAGGTATAGCATGAACAGATTGAAACCAAAACTATGCTAGAAAATGCATCATTTCAAATGGTTGTTAGCACGAAATGGCGCGTACAAAATATGCTTTTAGGGCACATTACATGCCACACCACATATCTCTTGTAGCCTCACATGATGTGTTACTCGGTCTCGAGAGCTCCATGTATTGACTGTCTTGAACATTGCAACATTCTAATATTCTGCCATCACACAAGATCTGAGAGGAAGGTTATCGGACCGGCCTATACAACATAACGAACATGACCAAGTCAAACACGGTAACAGACATATCGAGAAATTGACCCTCTGATCACGAAAAATAAAAAAGAAGAGTTGTGACTTTAGTTTCCGATGTAAGTAGATCGAGGGGTGTTGTGATCAAACAAGTGTCACTAGTAAAGTTTCGGCAACAAAAGATGGCCACGGACGTCGCTACAAATTTTGGCAAAATGAGTGCCATAAGCTTTGCTCCAACTGGAAATCCCAACCCTCGTTCCACTTTGAATCGAGAAAATATTTGTATCACCTACTTTTATGCATTTAGAATCATTTTCGACGTGCATGGAAGGTCGTTATGTGCACGTCAGAATAAGTGAGGTCCAACGCACATTTTAGACAAATGTAATCACATCGGTAGATATATGCATACATACACATATATGTATGTATTTTTGCTTCGCATCTTAGACTGGCTTTGCATTTGAGCAACCCCAAGTTTAGTTTGAGTATCCTTTCTATAGTTTGAACAAGGTTCAACAAAACTCGCTTGAAATAGAAGTGATTCAGGCGATGGTTTGTTCTGAAATGACCAAAACGTTTCTGTACGGTGCATGAAGAAAGCCAATAATAATAATAATAATAATAATAAATAAATAAATAGAAATAAAAGCAAAGCAAAAGGCAAGCCGCGTAAGCTGCGCATACACAAGTGGAGTCAGTTAAACGAACGGCAAAGGGAAAGTGGGGCCCACCCAGGATCCCGCGTGCAAATCACAACCCTCCACATCCTTAAGAAACAGAACACATTACTCTTTTGTCTTCATCCTCAATCAATTTGCTTCACGTCACCAATTGGCTCGTGCGGCTCACTTTCCTAGCCATTTAAGCCACTAAGTAAGTAAATAGTAAATTTTGTATTTGTTATTTGCTAAGTACATGAAGATTTATTATGGACCGAAAGTTCGAAGAGATCTAGAGATTATGATTCTTTTTACTCATTGTATAAATTTTTTTTTTATCTTTAAAGATGCATCAGTGACAATTTAAATCTTACTCTGCTGTTCGTGAGAGAAGTGCCTAATGGTAAGAAACGAAAGAAAAGCTCAAAAGATTGTACCGAAGCTTCAATAATGGGATATGCCATTCCTGGAATGGGCTGCCCCACATCCCGATTTCCCTTTTCTGTTTGTGAGTTGATTTCGATAGAATAATATGTAGCTTTTACCTTAAAAGTTCACATGAGCAGCTCATTGCAAAATAACATGACAAGTTTTACAAGGAAGAGCAACTTCAAGAAACATCTCTCCTACTTTCCTGATTGCTATATAAACGCAGCGCAGTGCATAGAGTTCTCATCTGTAATTTTGCTCCTCAGATCTGAAAACCAAGAGCTGAGCCTCTCACCAAGAATGGCAAGCTTGATCAGTATTGCCCACCTGGCCTTTGCCTTTGGCATCCTAGGTACGTTATCGCCTCTCACCCAACTGAGGAAACTTTTCATTTGCATCTCTGATATCTAACTTTCTTTTTTCTTCACATTCCCATCAATGTTCCATAGGTAACATTGTGTCATTCTTGGTGTACTTGGCTCCACTGTAAGCTCTCTCTCTCTCTCTCTATGTTTGTCTGCTTCTAGATGCTGAAACTGTGGAGCTTTTGTTTCAGGCCGACCTTCTACAGGATATACAAGAAAAAGTCGACTGAAGGTTTTCAGTCCATACCATATGCAGTGGCATTGTTCAGCTCGATGTTGCTCTTGTATTATGGCTTTCTGAAGCCAAACGGGCTTATGCTCATTACCATCAACTCCATTGGTTCTGTCATGGAAACCATTTATCTCATATTCTTCTTAACTTTTGCTACAAAGGAGGCCAAGGTTTTCTTTCTCTCAAATTTTCATCACAACCCTACTAAGTGTTTACTAATTTCATACCAGTAGATCGAGGATCTAGCTAGTCTTCTTATTCGTTCTTCCCTTCTAGGAGTACACCACGAAGGTGGTGATCTTATTCAACATAGGGGCATACGGAGGGATCGTATTCTCCACATTCGCATTTGTATCTGGGCATCCGCGACTCACATTGGTTGGATGGATTTGTGCTGTTTTTTCTGTCTGCGTTTTTGCCGCTCCTCTGAGCATCATGGTACATAAACTTGTAAACTAATCTTCATAGTTCATAGTTAGTGGATTGGTTTGTGTTTACGAGCATGTGTAACGTAACTGGCATTATTTACGTGCAGAGGCAAGTAATAAGAACGAAGAGCGTGGAGTTTATGCCATTCTCACTGTCCTTCTTCCTCACACTCTGTGCGATTATTTGGTTCTTCTATGGCTTCCTCATAAAGGACTACTACATTGCAGTAAGTGTCCCTAATGCTAGCTATCACAATCCAGACCTTCGATGGTATAGTCTGATTTACTTGTTCACTGATTTTCTTTTCATTTACATGGATGATTAGATGCCCAACATCCTAGGGTTTGCTTTTGGAATAGCACAAATGTTACTGTATTCCATATACAAGAGCAACAAGAATCAAGTTCTACCGGAAGTTGATAAGTTCCAAGACTTAACGAGTGTCATCGTCATAGGCCTGAGCGGCGCACTGGAGAGCTCGACAGAACCGGATAAAGTGGAAGACGCCGCGGTGGATGAAGAAGATGGTGGCATGGCACCAAACAAAACCTCTGAGCCAACTGGAGCCAATGTGTGACATCTGATTTAGTTATGAGCAAGATGGCAATATAGATGGGATAAAGCAACTAGGAAAAGGCTGAGCTCTACAAGATAATTCTGACACAAGGGTGCCTTGCAGAATACAACTTAGAAAAACAAATTTCAGAAGAACAAATTTCATGTGGGCTTGATACAATATCTGAGTATTTGGCTTATTTTTTAATTTGCTAACGTTTAGAATAAGTTTTAAGATGTATTTCCCACATGCAACGCAAAACTTTCTATTTTACAACCTCTCTCTCTCTCTCTCTCTCTCTCTCTCTCTCTCTCCCTGCTTGGTGTGAATTGCCAGAATATGCAACCCTAATCCTTGAAACACCAGATTTTGAATCTGTTAATTGCCACTTGATTCAGATAAGGTTTGGCTCACCACATTAGTTGTTTTTCCAAAAAGTAAATTAATTGGTGATGTATGTCTCAGAGCAAAAAAAATGAAACAAATACTATAGCATACGTAGTTGCGACATCAACATATTTTAACTTTTCGCCTCTCCCGTAAAGTTTCCTTGTAGCTTACGATTTTAAGCTAAGAAGAAGGGTTCGAAAGTCAAGTCAGAAATTTCTACCACGTCATCAATGTGCACATTGGCCGTCTTGTCTGCACCGTGCTTGGGCCGCCTGCCTTATTAGTTCTTAGTCGTGCATTGCATCTATAGCGTGGCTCACACCAAGGAGCTTCGATCTGAAAAAAATTGCTTTTAAATCTAGGTCAGAAATTGCTACCACGTCGTCAATGAGAGCATTGGCCATTTTGTCTGCAACGCGCTTGGATCGCCTGCCTGCCTTATGAGTTCTTATAGTGCAATGCATCTGTGGCATGACTCGTACGTACCCAAGAACTTCTCGAAAAAGATTGGTTGTAATTCTCTTGAAGAAAATAACTGACGTTCTAAAACCATTGCAATAGAGCGACAAATGAAACGTTGACAGCTATATGAAAATTTTCAATGCACTGGAGTCGTGTGTCAATTATACATCGAGTCCCATCAGAATTATGCAGTTGAAGATGGAACTTAACATGATTAACGAGGAAATCAGGACAAGAAGTACAAGAAGAAGGGGAAAACAAAACCAATCAAATACATATTGAGATTGTTTGTTTGCTTCTTGTGGTTAGTGGGATGTTGATGTCTATTTCCATAAAAAGGCATTGATGAATTTTCACCCAAATTGAAACTTCCTGTACTCTCCACCCTCTTTAGTACTTGATGGGTGTAGGAGACTACTCTTGCGGCAACACATGGTATGTCAAGTTTAGAGCAAAGTAAAACAAATCGTTTGAATGAATGGATTATGGCAGGAAATATACATTGCTTAGCTAAGTTTATGCTATAAAAGGTGCTGGAGTATTTTAATAAAAATATCATTTATCTATTATACAATAAAATAAAATAAAATCTTTTCAAGCAATAATTACTTTGTTATTATTGGACCGTTACAAGTATTAAGTAATATTTTGCTTTATGTCTCTTTTATTGGTCCATAAGTGTCATTACAAGTAGTTTATGACAATAGTTATTTGCATAACGATAATTTATTACAAAGATTTATTGTGTCACTTAATTAGACATATATATAAAGGTCATTCTTCTAGTTATTGGGAGAAGAGATTTTTTGTTACAAGCTCTTTCATTTTCTAGTCAACATATGATAGAGCTTGTGTCTTAAGAGACTTTCCTTTATATTTTTCTACTCACATATCAATATTTTTCTTAACTACAAGTCTTATTGCAAAGACAAGTGTACAAATGTTTATGATTTCGTGATCATGTTCTCTTAAGAGTGTGAGAACAATTGTTATATTTTTGTTGGACAAAGAAGGGTATTGGGTGAAGTTTCAACTTCTCTCAAGTGGTGCAAACTTAGAGAAGTTATAGCAAATAAGAGCTGGGTTGTTGTATCCTGGAGGCGGCGCGTTGGAACCTATTGCACCGGTATACTCCGTAGGGGCGAGAACCGTCTTAAAGAGAGCGACCTAGTCCGCGCCTCAATCCAATACTAGTATACTCGTTTCGAAGGTGTTCAAGGTGATCCTTCGAATCATTGATGGTACTTCACATGGTAAGAACAACACGGCATTTTTAAGAGGATTGAGGTAAACGTATTTCTCGTACTCACAACTAAGAGGTAAAAATATTCTTATGATTTTATTTACTCAATTGTGAGCTTGCACAGATATTATATTCATTTTTAGAAATGATTTCCAACAAAAGGGATGACAGCATATCAGGAGCTTATATGATTATAACTGTTATTCATATAAGATTGCTTTTCCTTTTACACCATTATCTCAACTTTTGTTCTTGATACGCTTAAGGAAGATGATGCTCGTATAAATTACTAGATGCACGAAAGAATGTAATGTAGATCGAAAAGTGCAAGAGAAACGCTTCTTGACAATATGTGTGTTGGAACGACTTATTCACGGCTCCACTAAAAGCACGTGTTTGAGTTTCACGATATGACATCCTCATGAGATTAAATTGAAATTATCTGAGTATCTCGTTTGTGGTGAACTGGTATAGTGCCAGACACAACTATAGCCCACTAATTCAGAATAAATTCAAATGGTGACATTGTTATTTACGGATGCTCATTTACCATTACGACGTGAAATACGGAATGCATTTACCTTTTTCAGTCTGTAATCATGGGGAGAAGATGTCAAATAATGCAAAACTCCAATAAATTATGGAAGTCCGGGAAAAATCATTTTATTCATCTTCTTTGTGTGACTAAAATAGGAACAACGCCTAGTCAAGTAATGCTATCAAGTAATATGGTACAAATCAACCACAGTAAGTACAATACTTAGAGGGTGTTTGAGATTGATTATGGGATGGTCAAACCTAATTTAATTTAGATTAAATCAGGTTTGTGGGTGTTTGGTAAAAGAGATTTAATCAATCTCTAAAAGTTAAAAACTGATTTAATCCATAATCCTCAAAAGTGAGGATTATGAAATAATCAATTTTTTCATAATCAGGTTTGACCTTCTAATTTATCATCCTATCTCCATAAATTTTACAAAAATACCTCTCATACCCTTTAATTAGTTAGATAATTTTTGGAATTTATCTCTTCCCATATTGCTACTATTCTCCTAAGGCTAAAACACACATAAAGATACATCCGCCCTCTTCCTCCACACCATTTCTGTAAGTTTTTCTATCTTCTTATCTTGTAATCTTTTCTTCTATTTTAAGGTTATTTACAAATAAAAGTTATGTTAACGTTGTTTGGATATTAGAAAATTATTTATTGAGTGTCATCTATGGTTATTTTGTCATAGTAAAAATGATTTAAGTACTTTTTATCCAAACACTTTTTATAGATTTAATCTAGTTTACAACTACTTTTGCCAAACAGCCAACTGATTCTGGTTAAATCAGATTTTGAAAACTGATTCAGATTAAGCTGAATCTGCTCATTTTAATTAATCCCAAACGGGCTCTTAACGTGGAATATCCTCCTACGCAGAGGAAAAAATCACGGGACCAACTCCAAAATACTTCTACCAGAGCAACGTGAGATGAATCATTTGATGAAATGCAGTATGGGAGGAAATATATAGCTCAGTTAAGTTTGTGTTTTGAAAGGATGAGAGTTGGTTAAGAGCTTAAATTATACTGTGAATCAAATAAGATTGCTTTTCCTTTTAGACCAATCTCTCAAATTTTTTGTTCTTGATATGCTTTAGGAAAAAGATGCTACTATCAATTACTAGATGGACAAAAGAATGTAATGTAAAAATGAGCTACACTTCTTGACAATATGTGTTGGAATGACTTATTCGCGGCTCCACTACATGTTTGCGATTCACAATATGGCACTCACTTGATTAAATTGGAATCATCTGAGTATCTGGTTTTTGGTGAATTGGTGTAGTGTCAGACACAGCTATAGCCTACTAATTCAAATTAAGCTCACACGTTGACATTGTTGTCTACGAATCCTCATCTATTGTTCCGCCGCAATATATGGAATTCATTAACCTTTTTCAGTCTGTAAGCATTGGAAATTAAGAAGATGTCAACCAACGCAAAATTCCAATAGATTATGAAAGTCCCGTGAAAATCACTTTCTCCATCTTCTTTGTGTGATTAAAATAGGAACAACATCTTACCAAGTAATATGCGCAAATCAACCACACTAAGCACAATACTTAACGTGGAATATCCTCCAATGCGGAGGGAAAACTACGGAGCCAACTCCAAAATACTATTACTATATCAATGACCATAGGGTTAAAATTTATCTAAACTTTTCCTCTTCTCTAGGCACAACTAGAGGCATAAATCAAGATGACAATGGTGAATCAGTGCTTAGGGTAATTATGAAATATAAAATGGGTTCATATGTAATAAATGGAAACTTGGAGGGAAGTGAACGAATTTCTGATCAGTTACGTTAGAGTTGTCAAATGGGCCGGGCGGCCCGCGGGCTGGCCCGACCCGGCCCCTTTCTAGCCCGGGCTGGCCCGGCCCCCTTCATGAACAGTATAGGCCCGCCCTTTTAGGGTATAGGGCCTGCATCAGGCCTGCATTTCCGGAAAAAAGCCCGGGTCAGGCCCGGCCGGAAAAAGCCCGGGTTTGGCCCGGCCCGAATCTGGCCCCCTCTTTACTTTTCAAATTCAGATTTTCTCCCATTTCCCCCAAACGGATTTATTCCTCTTTTTTTCCCTAAATTTCACTTTTACCCCTCCCCCAACAGCAAAATAACGGCTAGTTTGGGGGGTATTTTGGTCCAAGTTAATTTTTTCAACTCTTTTAAGGTTTTTACACTCTTACCCTCCCCAACAACTATAAACGGATAGTTTTTAGGGGTATTTTGGTCTTTTGTGAAGTTTTAAAAATCTATAAATTCACACCATTTCTCTCTAATTTTTCACACCAATCTTCTTACTCTCTCTTATATAAACATTCTACATTTCTACAAGCTTTGCTACTCTTGCTAATTACTACTCTTATTTACTAATTAGTACTCTTACTTATTATTACTCTTGTTTACTAATTACTATTTTTACTAAATTTTAATTACTAACCACTCCTCTTATTAATTTGTTACTCTCTAATTCTTTTGTCTAGTAATTAGTAATTAGTGAATTTTTATATTTATCAATTACTATTACTAATTTTTTTTTAATTACTAACTCTCTCCAATTTCGAATTACCCTCAGTGATTCATTTGTTACTCTTTAATTTTTTAATTTTTATTTCTAATTACTGCTCTTATACTTGTGTATTTAGTTACTCTTACTAATTTTATTTTTCAATCTAGTAAAAAAGTTTAGCGTCAAATATGGCTGGATTACTGAAGAAACTGAAGCGTGGATCATCATCACGAAAAACATCATCATCATCACAAACACCACCACCACAAAGAGCGCCAGCACCACGGCCATCACAAACACCAATCCAAGCACCACCACAACCATTCGTTCCTGGACGAATGAGTACAGGCTGTATGATAGATACCCAAGCCAATTGGGAGTTCAATCAAAACATTCCAGATTTTGAATACACGCCTGATCAAGACCCCCCGCATTATAGTCAAGGACGCAGCTCGGTTGGCGAAGCTACTACTCCGTGGCATAATCTTAACCCTATGCCTGGTCATGATGAAGAAGGGCCGAGCAATGCCTCCGGTAATGAGCCAGAAGTCCAAAAGGAAAAAAAAAAGCCGAGTGTTGGAATCATTTTGATGTAGTTATGGTGGACGGCATCCGAAAAGCTCGATGTAAGTACTGTGCTAAATTATTTTCGTCTGGTAGTGGTAATGGACATCTTAACAGGCATTACCCTCAGTGTGCACCTCGACAAGGCCACGTCGAACCTACCCAAACGCAGTTATCTTTTGACGGTAAGTTATTTGTTTATAATCAGCGAGAGCAAAGAGACGGTCTCGCTGAATTTGTTATTCACGATGAACAAGCCTTTTCTTTTGCCGATAATGCTAAGCACTCTAGATATATGAACACATACGTTCAACCTTTGTACAAAAAGGTTCATAGAAACACAACTAGATCCGATGCACTCCGACAGTATAATGCTGCTAAAGCACGCCTGATCGATTATTTCGATAAATTTGACGGTAAAGTTAGTCTTACTTCTGATATTTGGCAATCTCTGTTTACTTTTGTTAGTTATACTTGTGTGACGGCCCATTGGATTGATGCGATTGGATTATGCACAAGAGAATCATCGCTTTCGAGCTCTTTCCTTTTCCGCATGATGGAATGAACATTGCTAGTATTATATTAAAAGCATGTACCACATTTAAATTAAAGGATAAGATTATGAGTATTAGTTTTGATAATGCTTCTAACAATACAGCTGCTGTTGATGCTTTACAGGAGAGCCTCAAACCTGTACTTTATGGTAAATTATTTCATGTTCGTTGTGTTTGTCATATAATTAATTTAATTGTTCAAGATGGTTTAGCTGCTGCAGGAGATATTCTTGTCAAAATGAGGGGTATGACAGCGTATGTTAATAGTTCGAGTCCGAGAACACAACAATTTAAAACGTTGTGTGTTGAATATAATATGCCTCGCAGGAGAGCAGTTACAGATGTGGTCCACAGGTGGAACTCTACATACCATATGCTTTTACACATTCTGGCATACAGAGAAGTCTATACGCATTTTCTACTAACCTTGTTCCCAGCCGGCTTGCCAACTCAAGAGGAATGGCAGATGGCCACATACCTAGCTGAATTTTTGGAGGTATTTTACACGTCTACCAATTTATTGTCTGGTACGTACTATCCCACCTCTCCTCTCGCTGTAATAGAAATTCTCAAGATGGCTACAATGTTAACAAAATGGAGATATATAGGACCCTTTGAGGAAATAGTAAAAGTGATGGATAAAAAGTTTAATAAATATTGGAGTGAACTGCCTGTTATTTTTGCTGTTGCTACTTGTTTAGATCCTAGGTTAAAGTTGCATGGCGTGAACGTCTCGATACAAGAGATATCGATATTAATGTGCTACCCAGTAGAGGATACAACCGCACTCACAGCGAAAGTGAGCAAGACATTTGAGGAATTGTTCAACCTCTATCGTAATTCTGCTGACGTGCGCGGACGAGCTTCATCATCGACTGCTGAGAGGTATTATGCGCCATACCTTAAGGGCTTTGAACATCTAGTAGCAAGACAACTACCAGGTGAAGGTACTTCTAATTCGGCAGGTTCGTCTACTTTTTCCTCTTTTAATGAGATTGGTGTATATTCAAATACTGATCATTATTCTGATTTATCAATGCAAGAACAGGTTAATTTTAATTTGTTAAATTTTTGGAAACAAAATCAAAACATGTATAAAACTTTATCCCAAATTGCACGGGATGTACTGCCAGTGCAAGCCTCCACGGTTGCTTCAGAGTCGGCATTTTCAGCGAGCGGGAGGGTTTTGGATGACAGGAGGAGTCGTCTTAACCCCGAGTCGCTCGAGCTATGTGTATGTTGGAAGGATTATCTTGATGCGAAATACCGCGAGCAAGATAAACCGATTGATGATAGGAAGAGCAGTGACTCGGATATTGAAGTACTTCCGGATGATTAGGTAATTTCTTTTTATTTTCCTTCTCTTAAGTTTTAAGAATAAAATTTCTCATAAAATATAGTTTTTTACATATATATATAATATATATATAATAAGTTTTTACAAGCAAGATATATATTTTTCCGTATATATAAAAAAATAGGTAACTTCGCCTGTTTGTTTACAAGCAGCCGGTCCCAAGCCCGGATAAAAGGAGGAGGGCCTATAAACACATTTATCTTCAATGTATATGATTTATAATGAAATAAAAGAATAAAGATTATGTTCGTTAAATTATGAATATTGAACATGCCTAGAGTACAATTTACTTAAACAATAATAACAAATTACCATAATTAAAACACTTACCTTAAATAACAAGAAAATGCAACAAAAAAAAAAATTTAGGCTCGGGCCTACCCAAGCTCGGCCCTAAATGTTGAGCCTAGGGCCTGAGCTTGGACTGGGCCCAGATATCCCAGAATCTGGCCCGGCCCGTTTGGCAGCCCCAACCCCTTTTGCTGGAGGCCCGATGGGCTTGGGCTGAGCCGCCCATTTGACACCTCTAAGTTTAGTCCCTGAGCCTGCAATTTTCCACAACAAAAAGCACAGAATCCCCGAACAGAAAAGGTTGCTAGCTCTAGGGTTTTTAGCGTTTTACCGGCCATTTTCTATTTCAAAATTTATCTGTCGAATAGTTATCCATCCGTTAAATTGCAATTGCAATTTCAATGAAGGACGGATTCACCAAAGAAAACCCTAACGAGAAAAATCAAAAGATGAAGGGCCCAGGATGGAGCAATCAGAAGAGCAAGAAGAACAGGATGAGATTAGGCGGAGGCGGAGGGAAAGGCGGTGGTCTCTCCCTCCAAGTATTTGCTAGTGCCAAGTCAAAGAACGACCACTACAACCCCGCAATCATCAGTATATTTCCCTCTCTTCAATTTCGACATTGATATCAACTTTCTTCTTTGTTTTTCCAGTATCTAGTGTTTACGAAGTCTCCCCCCCCCCCCCCTCTCTCTAATTAGGCTTGTTCTGTCATATGTTGTGGTTTGTCGATCAATTGGGTTTTTAACCTTTTGTTGCTGGAATGGCGGGTTAATTGCTAAATTGACTCGTGATAGAACTAGGCGGTTCTCTTATCGATTTTGACTTTGAATTTGAGCTACAGTTTAGTGTGTACATATGAGGAAAAGAGACTTTGATTTGATGAGCAGGAGCTAGTTAGATAATATTGTGTTGGCTCTACACTTTTGATTGTAGATACCAAGTGTGGGTTAGACCCCCACGCATGTAGCCGCTAGGCAATTACTTCGAGAAGATGATGGTTAAGAAATATAAAACATTAGCAGTTCACAAGGGAATCCCAGATTACAAACTACAGGGATTTTATATGAATTTGTTCTCCATTTTTCCGTTAAGGAGTCAAATAAAGCCTCGTACACGTATATCTTGAAGTTCCTCTGGAACTCAATAGATATTGGAACTGCAGTAGTACATTGACTAGACAACAAAGAAAAGAGATGATGAACTCGAAGACAAAAACACTAGGTCTCAATCTACATGGGATACCGTTCCTGTCCACAAACTTGATAGCGACCCACATTGCATTCCACCAAACACGCTAGCTATTTGTAGAACCCAACAAATATATGAGAAGATTTAGTTACTTTTTTTCTTGGTGCAAGAGGATAAGATAGAGGGAACTGCAAACAGAAACTATATTACTTTTAGTAAGCTTAATTTCTGAAGAGGTTAAAATCAAGTTTTGAGAAGGTTGATCAAAGCAGTAAATGACTGACTAAGACACTAGAGTATGTACATTGTGGTAGTTTTGTGCCCCAAGTCTGATATGAGAAGCAATGACTGTCTTTTATGAGTATTCATTCTGCATATTTGCGGATAGATACCAAGTGATTCTATATTTTGGTGTTATGTCTCCTCGGTTATCTATGAATTGTTAGAAATGCTAGATAAGATATGGACATGATATGGTTTTCTCCATCTCTCCTGACCAATTTGATTTTGTTAGGACTTACATTTTTTTGTATTTGTGGATAATTGATAGGGTAGCAAAACAATAACCAATGGGAGAGATTTCTGATGCCATTTTAGTTTATTCATACTTAACCTCTTTCAGAAGTGAAAGAGCGTCCACTAAAAGCAGGTCGAGATTTAAGAATTATGACTCTTAGAGTGACACCTCGATGTGCCAATAATTTGAAATAGAGAATGTGAGAGGCATAACCTAAAGATTGGTATACTAACCTTGAAGATTTGGTAGCAGAGAGTGGAATGCAGCTGACTCCAACTAGTTTGATGCAAAGGCTTAATTGAGTTGAGAAAATTTATGTTGCGTGTTTATACAAATGTTCTTGAAATTTCCATCATCTCGAACAGGGATTTTCTGAAATGGTTGATATGTTTGGGTGCATGAGAATAGCCAGCATAGCTGCGCATAGGCACTAGATGTTCTACCTGACAGACACACAACACACCAAACACACAAACATATGCATACACAGCCTTGCATACAAGTGTTGATGCTTCTTGGAACTGACATGAGGAGAAGTTCATCTTCTTGCAAGTAAGATCATTATTTTGAGAGACTTGACTGGCATGCTGATTTTGTGACCAGAATCCTTGAAGAATGGGTTAGTCTTATTCTAAGCTTGGAAGTTTCAGCTTAACGAGGTCTGTGGTTAGAGGGATTGCAGTTTAATGCAAAATTTGTTAAAACCTTTAGTCATACTTCAAATGGGAAGTGAAGATGTTGTTAGGTTAACCGGAGACATATGCTTGAACACGACATTCTTCAATATACCAATGAGAACAGGCATGTCTAATGTCTAGGTACACCTATATATACACCTGATATGGTGTCCTTGTTGGCACTTTGTCCAAGAAACATGCTTTACAAACTTGCTATTCATTATTTGATTCCTCTTTATATCATGTTATAGATTTCATCGCACGAAATTATCCTCTATGTGTGTGTATGTGTGTCTGTATCTTGAAGGCTAATTTGCAGCAGGTGCTGGGAAAGCGACCTTTTCCCCAGCTGATCTAGAGCCGTCCAGGTTGCAACATGGTGGCTCTAGATCTGTGTAACGGTTGGTACCATATTTCAAGCGTATGCCTGAACAATTCGAAGTGTTCCATCCCGTAGAATGGCTGTTGGTCGGGCAGTATATTTATTATTCTTTACTCTTGTATTAAACTAACAGAGTAAAGTAAAGTCCCCTGCTTATCAGTTTTGCAAGGGTTAAACTTTTACATATCCATTTGATAGTTCTTCTGTTCTTTTGTTTAAGTTCTTTTCTTTGAGCAGAACTTGCAAAATGGGTTCTTTACTCTATTAGGACCTAAAGGCAAGCCATCTGATATCTCTGAAAAGGAAATATAGAGGGGAAAGAATAAGTAATGAAGAGTTGCAACCTTATGGAGTTAAGGACTTCATACCCGTACAACTTTGCTGAAAAAGATGACAATGAAAGGATCTGGAACCCCGATGTAGTTCAGATTTAGCATAAGAAATTGGGTCGTGGTGTCAAAGGGGAATTAAGAAATTGGAAAAGCCTAAGAAAACAAAGGAAAATCTTTTAATTGATTCACTATATTTCACGACTACGGAGAAATGAGCTACTGACCCATCCCCATTTTCAGAGGTTGGTGGAGAGATAAACTCCATCTTGGTTAGTCAACTATTTTGAAAATCTGTTGTCACCGCCCCCTCCCAACACCATGCCACTACCACATTGCCGTGACCACAAATGTTTGTGAACTAAAGGGAATCCAAGTGAAGACCAGACACATATCTCCCTTAGTAGATTGCGTAAAATGTCATGGGCATAAAGGTAAGATATGTAAGCTATTGGACCACATTCATAATACTATAATGATGTACAGCGAGGGAAAGCATAAGAGCTTGAAAGGTTGGAACTTTTCTCTCCCTACTGACTTTTCTCTACCAACCTCTAAAAAGTGTGGGGGTTGGTAGCTGATTTAATTTCTCTCTCTAAAAGGGTACTTCTGTATTTTTTGTTTCAGCCGCTAGAAATAGTAGTGGTTGGTCTCCTTGTTTTTCAAAAAAAATATGAACCAGGCCATTGAATGTGTGACATAGACGATCGCAGATCAGCTACAAAAATGTGTGTTTTTTGTATTCTGGCGTACTTGCTTATCACCAAAATAAAGATTAAAATCTTGGTGTATATCGTTTGGTATTAGGCTTAAACCCAATCCCCTTATTTCTTTATGTCAATTTAATGTCCTGTCTCCTGCTTTTAAGTTATGTTTAGTTTCTGCTTCTCTGTCAGGTCGATTTCATTTATACGTCATTATCCTTCCTTTGCTGCCGTCGGAATTTTTGGTTATAAAATCCTAATGGTACTATCAGTTAGTTGGAGATTATGAGAACCTATTAACAATATGTACAAGTAAGTTAGCTTGCCATTAGTAATAATAGAAGAAAAGAATATAACGAGTAAAAAGTTGTGAATTCGGAAAGTGAGAAACCGGAAGGAACCGGATCTCGAGTGTAAATAGTGGATGGTGCTCTAAGTTTGGCGTTTGTATATTCATGTTGCGCTGGGCAGCACCTTGACTATCTTCCATCGAAGGATGATTCATTGTTAATTCCTATTTTCCTTTGTGAAATTAACTGTCTGACGAGTTCTCTATTATGATTGTGTCAGAGAAGCAAAGGGAGTTTTATAAGAATGCTAAATTTGTTAGCAAGTATAAAAAGTCTCAGAAGGAACAAAGACAGCAGAGTAATCCCTTTTGGGAACAAAGCCAGCAGAGTGATCCCTTTTTGGAGCAAAGCCAGCAGAATGATCCTTTAGCTACAAGACCACTAGAGGTTTGAATCCGTATCATTCTGCTCTTGTTTATCTCTCGAATTGCAATAGGAGTTTGAAAAGGAGGGTGCCTTGAGGCTACAGTAGGGTCGCTCCACTGTGACTTAGAGGTCGAGAAATAGCCTCTCTGCAATAGTGGGGTCAGACTCCGCATATCCAACATTTCACACATCCCCAAGTGGTGGTGGCATTTATCCACTGAGCCAGCTCTTATTAAGAGTGTGTTTGGATGTGGAATTTTGAAATACTGGGTACTTTCAAATTCCCTCATTTTGAAGTTCCTTCATTTACAAATCCCTTCATTACAGAATATTTTGTTTGAAAATTTTTTATTATTCTGTGGAATTCTTAGTGGCTGTTTGTAAATTCTTTGTTTGAATAAGTATTAGTGCAACCAATACTTCCCTGAAAACAAGAAAAGAAAGAACAGAAAAAAAAACAAATAAGCTGTTAAAAGGGTGAGGAGCAGATATACTAGGAAGTAGTGAGAAGTAGATATCCTAGAAAGTAAGTAGAAGTTATGTAGTGGTTTTACTAATATTTACCTCTTTGAAGGGATTTGGCAAATAATTAGTGCAGACTAGTTATTTGAATTGTGGATTTGGAGGTCCCAAATTCCCAGTTCAAATTCCTTCCACAAATTCTCTTTTGTACAATCCAAACAAGAAATTCCGTTCAAGGAATTTCTAAATACCTCCCAAAGTGAAATCTTCAGTTCAAATCTCACATCCAAACACACTCTAAAGGTTTTGAGCATCTCCTCCAAAGCGAATGGTCTGAATACATCTTGTAGCATTAAAACTTAAAACCATCTTGAAATGAGTCGTTGAAAGCAGGGTGGGATCTTATCTTGACGTCTTGCGATGGGGTCATTCTAAATTCTTCAAGATGTTAGGTCAAGAATTGGAACCATTTTGTTATATAATTGCCATTTTTCCAAAGGGCTCTTATAGAGTTGGCTGTCTTAAATCAACTCTTCTAATAGATCTTACCTATCCGATCGAATGCAATCCATTAATATGTCGTCGTCATTCTGCGGTGACGTATTATACCATTTTCCATACGCACTTTCGCGAGAAACTGGTTTCCTAAACCATGTATTTTTCCAATGGCTATTGCAGGACCAAAATGAATTCGAGGAAGCTGGTAAGGTGAATAGTGAGAAGAAGAAAAAGAGAAAGATTACTGCACGCAGTCTGAAAGAAGTGTATGACAAGAAGCATAAGGAGGAAGAGAAGGCAAGGATCAAGAGGGAGGCAATTAATCAAGCAAAGAAGGAAGAAAGAGAAAGAGCCGAGTCTCGGAGAAAAGCTCTAAGAGAGAGAATGTTCAAGAAAACAAGGTCAGGCCAACCTGTTATGAAGTACAGAATCGAGCACCTTTTGCAGACACTTCAAGGTTCAACTTGAAGAAGATTTAGTTTCTTTCGTGCAATACCGATATAAGTTGGCCCTTCCACAAACGAGAATGTCTTCATATTAGATAATATCAATGCTCAGCATGAGGATTGTAGACCAGGTGATCAGTTTTAAATTGTTCTTTAAGTAACCACTTTTGGTAGCTCATTGTATGTAAAAGTTTCTACATCGAGTTCAGCTCTACGCATCGAAGGACTTCGTAACTGCTAGGTAGATTAGTAGTATGCCATGCAATGGAGTACTGTGTTTTTATTGACCCTGGCCCTTTTACGTGCTTATTAATCGATACATTGTTTTCTAGTCCACTGTCTTTTTTTCCACTCTTTCCCTCCTTTGGAATCCTTTCAATTGGATTTTTGGCTGTTTGCCGGTTTAAGGCTCCTGATCTTCTACAGTTGTATGTTTCTTCATCCTTATACCGTTAGTGGTCGACTTGAAGATACATGGAGGAACCTTAACTACAAAGATTTAAAGAAGAGCATTGTGAACTTCATTTTATGAACTGACCAGAGCAACCCAAGATTGTTAGAAGAAGACGCTCGATACGAGTGTTTAAGCATGATATACATTATTGTGTTCACATTATAGCAGCATAATTTTGGAGATCTCGTTTAGCAAGGTCTTTGAGTTTGACATTTCTTGCTTGCATTTTGTTCTGCCTTTATTATAGTGTAATTTGTACCCTAACTTGCACTTTTCGAACATATGATAACTTGACAATGAGAGCGAAGACATGTATATCAAGATCAAGACTGGATCAATAAAATTCTTTTTAAAATCTCAGTCTTTAGAAGTATTATATGTCTTCTGTATGGGTTATTTGTGTTGTAATGTAATTTTGATAGTCCTAACCAAAAAAAAATGTAATTTTGATTGTCATGAAGATGTCACGACAGGAAATATTTTTTTATTAATGTCATTCTCTTATTAATGAAAGAAAAAAAAACAATGAGAGCGAAGACAAACAAAAGCGTATTGAATTTCTTCAGTAGCGATGGGAGAGTGCATAGTTTTAAGGAGAAAGTAGGGAATGACCCCTCTACTTTACAAGTTGTGCGATTTGCCCCCCTCCATTTCAAAGTTAAGCACTAAACCCCCCCACAGTTACAGAAAATGGGCACCTTAGACGGATCCGTTATGAATAGCGTGAAATGACCAAAATACCCTTATTTCTTTATTAACTAATGACCCCCTGTACTATGCATGGTGTGCAATTTCCCCGCCTCAAATTTAAATTACAATTTTTGCCCATGACCCTCCTCCTCTGGTCAACCCCGCTACAATTGGTGATTCACTGAGCACAACCACTTCACTGAACACAACCACTAGTCTTTTTCTCCGACCACCAGGGAGTTCAAAAAAAAAAAAAAAAAAACCGCGATTGCCGTTAGGATTAACAACGAATTTGCAAATTAAGCTTTTGAAATCCTAAAATTAGAGGATTTGAAACCCTGATTTAAAAATTAGGGTTTTGAAACCTTAAAATTAGGGTTCAAAACCCTAATTTGAAAATTAGGGTTTCTCTTCTCCTTCTCCAGATCTGACCTCGCCGCCGGCAGCCCAAGCGTCATCCTCACCCCACGCCGCCGGCAGCCTCTCTCGGCGCACCATCTAGCAGACTCGCCCCGCCCCGCCCCACCACGCCGGCAAGCCCCTTGGCAAACCTACCCCACCACGCCGGCAAGCCCTCTGGCAAACCCACGCTACCGATTTTAATTCAATTCAAATTTTCATCAATGCCGTGGAAGGGGAAAAGGGGGAGGGCGGTCGCGGCGACGGGGAAGGGGAAGGGCGGTCGCTGCGACGGGGCCTTGGGAAGGGGGGCTGTCGCAGCGACGGGGAAGTGGAAGGGCGGTCGCTGCGACGGGGCCTTGGGAAGGGGGAGGGCGGTCGCGGCGACGGGGAAGGGGAAGGGCGGTCGCTGCGACGGGGAAGGGGAAGGGCGGTCGCTGCGACGGGGAAGGGGAAGGGGGAGGGTGGTGCGGCGACAGGGAAGAGGGAGGCAGACGGGGAAATGAAGGGGTGCGGTGGTCGGGTGGTCGGGGGAGTTGACAGAATTGGGTTGGGGGGATAGGGGGGTTGGGTGGCGGGGGGGTTGGGGGGTGGGGTGGTTAGAATTAGGGTTTTTTTTTCTGATTTTCTTTTCTAAAAAGAGACAAGGGGCAAAAATGTCATTTATAAAAAGAAATCGTTAGTCAGCGCGCGTGTTGACCACGCGCTGTTATATTTAACGGTTTCCGTCTAAGGTGCCCATTTTCTGTAACTGTGGGGGGGTTTAGTGCTTAACTTTGAAGTGGAGGGCAAATCGCACAACGTGTAAAGTAGAGGGTCATTCCCTACTTTCCCCTAGTTTTAAAGGAGGAAACACTAGGCTCGGCACATCCACAACTTTTTTTTATTTCGCAGGGGGGGAAGGTAAAACTGAAACTTGCTGGTGTGCCTTGAACCCATTTTTACCCTATTGGTGGTTTGGCCGTCTGAACGAATCGTACCTTACTAAATGTAGCTGCAGAATACTCTACTACTACAATGGACAAGAGTGGAAGATAATGTCTGAATGACACCCAATTTATTCTGTCAAACAGATGTCACAGAGGATAGCATGAAGATTTCGTGGTAGCCAGGCGTTACATAAAATTTACCATCACAATCTGGAAACTAGAACCGATCAAACAACAAGAGACCCAGGAGAAGAAAAACAGACATGGAAAAACAAAAGAGATCAGGGAAGGAGAAATAGGCTTGGAGAAACACAAGCATAACTAAGATGAAGCTGAAAACTGACATTAATCACGCCAATAAACTGGATGCACCGCCACTATGGCTCTGCATCGACGCGGTGGGTTGCATAGGATCAATAGGGTGAGAGCAATAACAGTCGCCAAAAGGAGCCCCATCAGATCGAACCCGCCGCCGCCGTCGAGCTCTAAACAAATCTTCTTCCCCATCGCCGATGATCGGATTCAGTCCGATTAACTTAGTTTCTCCTCGTATGTTGCGGGACAAAAAAATGCGTTTGAAATAGTATAAGCAAGTTAGAAGCTTTTAGTCTATCTCGGAGTCAAGCTTGACTTGGAAATTTCTTCCATGTTGCTGCTTCTCGAGTCTTCGTCGACTGCTTTCCATTGTTTTCTCATCAAGCAGTCTACGTTTCCTTTTATTTATCTAGAAAAGTCAATCATCGATCCGATGGCTGTGGTGCGTCGAGGCTTTCTCTTGCCCGACGTCTCAAATCGATTCGCAATGTAGCCATTCATCATGGTTTTCATACTACTTATGTCGGGTTGAGGTGTTGACTTCCCTTTTTTGTTGCATTCGACTTCCATAAATGTAGTGTGTTCACTTGCATTCGTATATGCTGTTAGGTTAGTCCTATTATTAAGGCAGAATATGACTTTTGTCAAAGTAAAACATATTTTAGGATAATTGTACCATGTATTATTTTTATTGTTGTAGTCATATTTGGACGAAAGTCATATACTTGGACAATAAATAGAGTTTTGCAGTATGCTATGCATAATAGATGAACAATAAGAGTCGAGGCAAGGTACCTGTACCTCTCTGAGAAACATTATTGGGTGAGTCAGTAAATCGGGGGGGGGGGGGGGGAGGGTGTTCTTAGGATAAATGTTTTTAGTAGAGGGGATGGTGAATATCAATGGTGATGTTTATATTAAATACATGGTACGTGTGGGCATCATCAACTGAGAGAGTGCGGACTGATTACAGATTTACTTCACCTGCTACTGTGGATTGAAGTCGGTCTTTCTGGAGTAATGGTGTCTGTGTATCACTGACACTGATATCAATACATGCATGCATTGAGCCAGCTTATCACTTTCTTGCATTAGAATCTGAGTTATTATGCTATTCAAAAGGCTTTCTAAGTACTCCCTCGCCCCCGCTCATCAGGTGCAGTGGAAAGGAGAGCAAAAAGTTGTGGACATAATGCATTATATCTGAATCTCTCTCACACACACACACTCTCACACACAAACACACACCAGATACACACATGGCTTTAGCCGAGCTATCTTCTCAACATATTGCTTACATTCCATGCAAGAGGAATGTCCCTTGGCCATTTCAGGAAGAAAGTTATCCTGTGAGGGGGTTAAGTTTGCAAGTTAAAAACTTAGGCTCAGTTTGACATAGCTTTTTTTTTTTATCTTCAGTTTTTAAAGAGCAATTTTTAAAGAGCAGCTTAATTTTTTTTTTTACAAAAACAAGTGGGTGTTTGATAACCCTTTTTTTTTTAGTTTTTTTTTTTTGTGTTTGGTAACCCTTTTTATTTTGACTTTTTTTTTTAGGTGGTTTGCGGTGGCGATGGTGGGGCGTAGCGGTGGTCGACAGTGGTGGTGGCCGGCGGTGGTTGTCGCCGGCAGTGGCTGCCGGCGCTGGTGGCCAGAGGTGGCTGCTGCCCGGCGGTGGCTGCCGGCGGCCGGAGGTGGTGGTTGCCGGCGGTGGTGGCCTGAGGCCACTAGCCGCCCGGTGGTGGTTGCCTGCTGCCGGAGGTGGCTGTCGGGCGGCGGTGGCTGCCGGAGGTAACTGCCGGCGGTGGTGGCCAGAGGTGGCTGCCGCCCGGTGGTGGTTGTCGGCTGCCGGAGGTGGCTGTCAGGCGGCGGCGGTGGCCACCGCCCACCGCCGTCCGGTGGTGGCTGCCGGAGGCCAGAGATGGCTGTCGGTGGTTACCGGGCGGCGGTGGGTGGTGGCTACCGGCAACGGGTAAGTTGTGATGGAGGTCTAAAAAAAAAATTAAAGTGAAAACGAAAAGAGCTTTTTCCTCTTTTTTTTTTACTCTACAATTTCAAAAGCCACTTTTTAAATTGAAAAAAAAAAAGTGGTACCAAACACTCCTATTTTTTCCAATTTTCAAAACTGAAAAAAAAAGAGCAAAAAAAAACCCTGTCAAACAGCCCCTTAGCTTCAGACAAAGCCCAGCTTCTACTTCATTAATCTCCTTCCTCCCTAAATTCTCACCAACTCCGTTACAGAAACCACCAAGCTTCCTCACAAAGGTGTTTCTTGACGGTGATGACAACCATTACTTCGCTTCATCTCAATGCCACCGTGGACCACCTCTCACGACCGCCATCACCATATACCTAACACCATCATCCACCACACATCACCACCATACCTACCAAACTCATCACCAAAGCCACCCCCACCGCCATAACCAACATATCCACCACCATTATTGATCGTATAAACATATTAGGGATTTCTATAAAGCAAAACTACCACCATACAGCCGTTGCTTTCACCTAGACACTGCCCAGCCCTCCAACGCCCGGCCCCGACCCCTCTTCTGGAATTTACTCGCTATCACTCGGGCTTTTATCGTTCCTATTCAGTACACCAACTATTGCTGATTTTTCCGTAACAAAGAACCCAAATTTGCAAAAAAATTACTATTCCTGACTGCTTTAGTTCTTGGTGGCAAATCTGGCCTTGTGACTTGAGGGCTTTCTCCTCCCATCTTTTGGATTGGTTTTTCAACCCTCAAATGGATGGTGGCAGAGGGCAGGGGAATGTGGACATGGAGTGCGGTCTTAGGTCCTCTGATTCCTCTACCAACGCAACACAGTCAACTCCATTTGTTAGAACAGCTTTCATTGAGTCTCTGCACCTATCCCTTTTTATTTTCCGTTTCTGAACCTTTGTTTGTTTTCGGAAAACCGGATTTGGCTCGGGATTGCCCATTTTTATTAATTCCAGGGTTTCTCTGAATTTGAAAATTATCACTTAGTAGGTTTTCATACCAAGGCTCAATCCAATTAAGTCTGTAGCATCTACCAATTTCGCTATATCCCCTTCCTTTTGTTTTGAGATTAGTATTTGATTGAGATTAGTATTAGATTAGTATCTTGAGATTCAGGTGTTGTGCAATTCTCGATTGCACAGTAAAATGAGATTAACACAATTCATAAATAAAGAGTATATATTTCCAAAAATAGAAGACGTAGGGAGGTATTGGCAAACTTCCCATATGTTGAAGGGGATTTTGCCATTTAAGCCTTCACCACCGACAACTTTGTTTCCCCTTCACTGCAGAAACCTGTTAAACACCTCATCTGCAGCATGAGATCAGGTAGAAGCAAAGTGCATTCTTCTACGCATACTACTTTTCACGTGTTCATGGATATTGAGGGCAAGTTCAATCTTCCGCAGGCTTATAAGAGTTCACAAAACTAATAGAAACAACAATGAACACCTTAAAAGCTGTTGCCTCCATGAAATAAGCAATCAACACCATGACAGGATTTTGGGGGATTCCTGGAAGGCAATCGAGGAATTTAGAATCCTAAATATGAGCCCAGGTTCATTCCCAATAAGCAAAGTAGGTCAAACTTATTGGCATGTGCACCCTATTCTAGTCCAAAATTTTCCCTTTAGGAAGAAAGGCAACCAAAGTAAAAACTACATCATCACACAAAAATGTTGCAGGATATTGTTCGATTTCTTTCAAGCTGAAAGAAGGTTTAGAGAAAAATAAAAACAGAAGTCTTGATCGATGACGTCAAAGTACAAATATTATGGCACTAACCTGAATATTTTCTTATTTCAACTAATGATGACAGTAGTAAACAATTTTTGTTGCATCCCATACAATCAGATGCAAGCATAAGCTGGAAAATCTGCAGGTAGTATACATGGTGACATTACCCAGACAAATAAGAAACAAGAGCTTCAATTCTTTATTTTTTTCCCTAATCACCAACAAATAGCTCAGCCAAGTATAAAATAGATGGCATTTGAGCTTCTGAGCCAATCTATCCTCTATTATTTTCAACCTCAATCTCATTGCACGTATACAGGGCATCACAACAATACAGTAAAACACCTAGTAGCATAAAGAGCATGTACCTGCCATGTCCATCTAAAGGGTTTCTGTAAATGAAGAGATATCTCATCAAACCCTTAGCGCTGCATCTTCATCAATTGTCCATACAAAAGGGGGCATGTCAATCCTCGGCCCTGCAACTGTCCTGTATATGTAAAGCTTCTCAACAAGACAGCTTTCAGGCCTCGAATATGGGGACCCTCTCTCATCTATAACTTCAACATTAAGCCTAGGCAGCTTCTGACCTAGCAGCTTACATGCTCCAAAACTTACCGAGCAAGAGGACATCCAAAGGGATCGCATTGTCTCCAGCTTTGCAGCATTGGCCAAGAGAGCCTTGTCCCCAAAGGGACAGTCCCTGATCTCCAGCTTCCGGAGGCTTTCACACCCAGACAGCACGTGATGGAGACCCAAATCACTATCCCCAGCAAAAGCTATAGAGAGCATCTCTAACTTCCTACCACGAGTCCCAATGTACTCAAACACACGATCCGTGAGGAGGCCGGATAAAGAAAGGCGCCGCAGTTCCTTGCAATGCTCTACAATGGCTCCAAAACCAGCATCAAGCGGTTCAAGGGTCAGGTAATCAGGAGCCCGAGGCTCAATTATGCATAGACGGAAACAGACCAAGTTGGGCCGGTTCCTAGCAATGGCAACTAGGGCAGCATTTGACATCTGGCGGCAGAAGTATAGAACAGACTGTAGTTTGGGGCAGCCCTCGGAAACAGCAACAAGGCCACGTTCAGTCAGGGAAACATTGGGATCCACGACGTACGGGTCAGAAGGGAACACTCTCAGTTCTTGAAGGTCCTTACAGGAAGCAGCAAGAGCGTCAAGGCCAATGTCTTCAATGTAATCAAGTACCTGCAGTCATGCCCTTTTAAGGTTAAACATGCCTTGCAAGAGAAAAGGACTTGCATTTGAAACTTGAATGAAAAGATGTAAACTTAATATAATACCAAAAATACCGGTTTCTAATAGGAAATAGAAGTACTGAAAACAGGAGTGGCCCGTTAATCTTGAAACTTGGTAAAGATGTTAAGATATATAAGATCAGACATACCCATAGACGCTGCAAATTACGACACTGGCTAACGAGCTTGACTAGATCAGGGCTTTGGATAGTGGCATAGCTTAAGTTCAAAGAAGTGAGGCCAGAGCAGGTTAAATAAATTGCTGGAAGGTATGCTGGTACAAGATCCCAAAACCCAGACAGGCCCTTGAGTTGCTTGCAGCCTGAAAAAGCCCCTGCTAGATTTGAGAACACATCAGGCCGGAGTTCAGACGAGTAGGCACCGGTACCAAACTCAACCAACTGCGGGGCCCGGCACAGTAGGTTATGGAGCTTCTCAAGGGATACAGCACGGTTGAGCCGAAGAGTCCTCAGATTGGGAGACCGAGCCACAAGGCGCTCGAGGGCTGAGAAACTAACCTCAGAGCCCAAACAAGCAATGTTGAGTGACACCAACGATGTCCAGGTATCAGGGAAGTGGCTTAACCAATGCCCACTTAGGTCATCCACTTCACTCTCCCGCAAATCCAATTCTCTCAGTTTCCTGTACCATCGCACATTCCACCAAGATTGAAAATTTGGTAACAAAGAATATGACAAGTTTACATAAACTATCATTAACCTAAAAACTATCATTAACCTGGCAATGCAGCAATTCAAACTAAGAAAAAAGGGGTATGCATGGGGAAGGGAGGAAGGAATAAGACCACCATGTCTAAAAAGTCAATAATGTACTGTTTGTGCAATCACTGAAGGTGACTAGGCAAACCATATCCAAGACTACTTTCTTGAGGAAGTATGATTATAACAGGAATGCTATCTGCTCTCCACATGTTTCCGACCACACAACCAAACTTGGAAATGGTACAAATCATATCCACTCCCCAACAACCACCCAACTTACCAATTTGGTAGCTAAATAGCTTCTTTTTGGTAAACATTATTCTAGAAATTATTTGTGAAATAAGCAAAATTAAGGATCCATTCGTTTGTAATCATACCAATAAAAGGAAAAGGAGACTGGTGAGGAATCATGAAGAACCCACATTGTCTTCAAAGTTCAAAGGCAAAAATTTAAAGTCTGAAAGAACCCCACTTTTAGTACTCCATGTCATCAAAAATGAAGTAGAAGTCAAGCCCATCTGCACTCTAGCGACTAGGCTTCCAAAATCTACGAAAAAACAGATACAAACGTGAAGACTTGTCGACTCTCCAGTAGCTCTTCCAGTTCACAACTAAATACAGTAACTAATACCAAGCACTAAACCTCAAAGACAAAGAAAATCTCAGATCAAGCTTACAAATTTTCGCAAAGAAGTGGCAGAAGAAAAGTGAAAACCTTTTCCAAACAAGATTCGAACTATTTCACAAAGCAAAAGACTCACTCCTCTGAAAAAAGTGCTTCATTATCCATTTGCTGGTAACCAAAAACAAAAAAAGAACCCTTTCCAAACAAGATTCAAAGTTTGGCCGTATGCTTGTTTAGCAAAAGTTCAAAAAATCCAAACAAGAACCCTTAAATAAACCCGCATTGCCAAAAAAAATGAAGATTTCATTCCAATACATTTTACAGATGTAACTGTAACTGTAAAAAGAAAGAGGGTTCGTGAAGAAAGGCCACCTGCAATTAGCGGCAATGGAAGCAAGCCCATCGGTACTGAAACCCTCACAAGACGACAAGACCAAGACTTTGAAGTTGCAAAACGACGTCGAGATGAGCTCCAGCGCCTCGTCGGACACCACCATCCGCTTCAGCCTTATCTCCTCCAGCCACGGGTAGGCCCCGGCCATGGCAGAGATCCACGGGTACACGCACCCACCCCACCCTTCCGGCACCAGATTGAAGTCCGCAAAGTGCGGCTTCCCCTTGATCTCCACGGATCTCACCTCAGGAAACCGCCGAGTCAGAATCCGCGGGCTCACCGCGTAGCAGTTCCCCACGAAGACCCGCTTCCGACACCACCGCTCGATCTCGTACCACGACTTGCACACCAGTGAAACCGCGTTCCGGTCGCTGTCCGAGGTTATGAACGAGAACACATGCTCGAGCACTTCTTCTGGGAATGACTTGGCCATTTTGGTGGAAAGGGTTGAGGTGTTAGAAAGGTAATCTTAGTTGGGTTCAGATCTGGGACACCATTGATGATGATGAGAGCTTGTAGATTTGCAGAAGCTAGTGTGTAAGAGATGGGGAGAAAGAGAGACAGAGACTGAGACACGGGGGATAAGGATTTTATGTTTGTGGGAGTGGGGTGAGGTGAGGTTAAGATTTTAACCGGGGTTATGGGAGCCTGGTGTGTGGGGACGGCGATCGGACGGTGTGGAGAAAGGGGAAGATTTTTGGGTTTTGGGAACCACAGCCATTGTGTGGAAGAAAAACGATGAAACGAGAAAATAATATTCGGTTATGTAATATTTATTCATCTTATTATCTTAATATAGCGACAATAGTGATGATATTTGTATAAAATGAACATATAATACCATCTCGACTCATGTTATCCCAAAATCTTGTGATCTTTAGAATTTACTCATCATTTTATACCACGTATCTGTGATCGTTATCATGAAGATTTTCTTACGAGGTGAAGCGAAATATGATATTTGTATAAAATGAACAAATAATAGCATTTCGACTCCTATTATCCAAAAATTTAGCGATTGTTAGATTTTGCTCGTCGTTTATACCACGTATTTGTGACCGCGAGGTGAAGGGAAAGAGTCTTATCTGCTCGGGATGAAGCAAAGCCTGTGTGAGAGAGAGAGAGGGGGGGAGAACTGTTATGTGTGCAGATCAGTGTAGAAACTATAGAAGCTAACAACCAATTGTTACTGTCCATGAAAGGAGTTTAACTGCACTTTATTACTAGTGAGAGAAATAAGGTCCATGTCTGAAACCAAAACACCTTATGCAGCAACTCATGGTTGAGAGGCTCACTTAAAAGTTACTAATAAGTCTAATGGGAAGCTTTCAATTTAAACAAATTACGGAATACTTTTTAAGTATTTCTTCACGTTCTATGGAGCACTGTCATAAGAATATTACTTAAGATTGTTGATATGAAAAAAGTTAACTTATCAAGTATTTGACTGTAAACATGTATTTATTTTTAAATTCGAATGAAATTAATTAAATTTTTCTTTTTTTTTCTGAATGGTAGCGTATTTATTGGCCAAACTAGCATTAGGGCGGAAAATGAATTATATATGGTTATGATTGTATTTCTAGAAATGCTTGTACACGATGGAAATGTCGCAAGGGAATCTCACGATGTTCATCGCACGGCTGGATTGCAAGGGATCGGATATTGCGGGGGAAGCATATTGTATTATGAATAGCAGATTAAATAATGAGGAATGATCGGATGTGAAATGTTGATCAATGATGACATCATGGAGATCCAATGATATGTGAGATTGTTTTCACTTCTGACCATAACATAATTGACACTGTTATACCGAGACCCATTTCCCATATCCAAAGGTTTCATAATTGGTCATCATGTCCTGTAAAAGTTGCCCAAAAAAGTGACATTCATCCTTGAGCACGCACATGTGGGAGTTTTGTTTATTTGTAACTTGTATAACTATCCGTTCGCCATCATAACTAGACGTTTTAAGTTTGAAAATTTTCTTTTACTGTGTTTACGAATTTTATATTTGACTAAAATCACATTTATTTAAAACCAAAAAGAATAGCAACAGCCTTTTTATGTTAGATACTACATAATAAAATCCAAAGTTAACGTATTTATCAACAGGGATGGAGCTACAGCCTACACAAAGAGGTGTTACGGCCTTTCTTGTTCTCCAAATGAAGTTCAATCAATACACTTCGTAACCTTCATGCATTGTATCAAAGTCTCACGTCAACTGTGTATGTTGTTAAGATCTATTTTGTACCAGTGAATTTAATTTTCTTTAAGCACATCTTGAGTTAAACGACAGCTTTTAACTTTAATGCATTGTACTATGCATTTAGACCAACAAAAAAAAAAAGATCTGATATGTGTCCCCATAAGCCAATGAACCAGCATAATCATTTGAGTTCTCAAATGTGCCTCAGATCACGTTTTTCAAATTTACGTTTTCTTAGTTTCACACTTACTCAGCTCCACGCGCTGAGTCGTCTTCCCATAACAAGATGTTTCAAATTACGAGTCCTTATTCATTCAGAGATATCCGCATCTGGGTAGATTTTTCCGAATCATATTATTTGATCATGTCATCTCTGGGTCTGGAACCATATTTGAGGTGATAAGTGTTTTATTTTCAACCCCTTGTTCACCAGAAACATCAGCAAGTTTTTAGAAAAAATATAGTAAAGACTCTCTGCTCATAAATTACGCTTAGTATCTACTATTCTAAACCAAAAGAAAATGATAGTTCGGTGAGTTGTAAAGCATGTAAACTTAATGTTCAAGCATAACACGTGATTAAGATTATGAAAAACAGCATTTAATTACTAAGCCCACGCTCGGTTCTCCGGGAATCTCTCTTCCCCTCGAGTGAGTGAGTGAGATGCCTTGGACTTTGCTTTGTTCATATTTACCAGCAGTACCATCTCCGATTTTAATGCTTTTGGGGAAAACAAGTTGGGGACCATAACCAATATACATATATATTGTCTTGGGCAGCTTATTGTCTCATCTTCCCTGACCATCTCTCTCCGTCCCAAAGTTTTCATTTTTTTAAAAGAAACAAAGAGGTTTGGAAAAATAATTAGAGAAAATAATTTTCTTGAATGAGTGTATATGAACTCGTTGTCGTCTTGATATGACGTTAATTTCTTTTCCCTTCGCTTATTTTATTTTTCTCGAGAAATAATATTCCTCGCACGACATTCTTGAGAGAAGAACGAAGCCCGAAAACATAAAGGGAACTGAAGCACGGGACAAAGCTTTTCCAACGGGCAGCTAATTTTGGCAAACGTATGTATTAGACACGTGACAAGTATTAAAGTTAAGCGTGTACCGGATAAAAGGTCCAAGACTGTTGGCTTGTTGCATATGCACCTACAGGGTGCGAATGTGCCACTCAGATATTCTTTAGTATTTATATGACTCTTACTCGCGATAAAAATAGCAAAAGGTTAAAGTATCAGTAGACTCAAGTCCTTACCACACCTTGTATAAACTTTTTTCCTTGTTTTTTTTTGGATTTTAGAGCCAAACAGATAAAGCGTTCGCAACCGTCCTACCCTTTTTGTTTAGCCATATGTTCTACTCTTGTTCTGTTGAGTATGGTTAGCACTTAGCAGGTTGGAATCAAGAAATGGTCTTGCATCCCAATTCGGGGGAAAAAAAAAGAAATATATTTGCAACCAAAAGGCTACTCACAGAAGCAAATGGCCACTCATGCCTTGTAGCAGCGTCCTTTTAGTTCTCTTCCATCTGATAAAGGTGACTAATGCTACCTTTGACTTGGTGCCTATGGAGTGCCTATATCCATGATGGGCTATAGTCATCAGTGTAGGAATTATTAGCTGTACTCTAGATCATGAATGGCCCAAACGAATTCGTAGTTATACTGTTTGTACTCAAGAATTGTTTAAAAAAAAAAACAAAAAAAGCCGAGATTGAATAGTTTTGTTCATGACTTAGCATCCGGAGAGGTTTTAGTTTCTTTGTTAATTTTGTAGAGTAATCTTGTCGTAGGAACCGTTCACGATTTATTTAGGGCCTGTACGCTTGCAAAATTCTTTACTCAAATTTTGCAATGATGACAAAAAAATACTCTTTTTTTGTACTTTTATCTTTTTGGATACTCTTTTTAGATACAATATCCAAATAGTGTCAAAAAAAAGGAAAAACATATCATAGGTGTTTTCACCTTTTTCCTAGAGAAATGATTCTTGTCAGACCAACGTGAACCCATCGTTGTTTACCCTTTCACTCTGGCAGAGAAGACATTCGCCCCTCTCTCTCTCCTCTCTCTTTTCACTTCTGATGCTCATACCGGAAGTTACGATCTCCAATCTCTCTAAATTCAGCTCCGGTCGAGTAGCTGAAAGTGAATCATCACGAAAGCATCCCTCGAGCACTGGGCATACCTCTTCCGTGTGACTTTCTCCTGGCGGAAACAGAACAATAAGAAGACAAGTCAAGCGCTTAGCTTATTTCGGCCGCTGCACTGTAAAAAAACTCAGATCAGCAAGGGTAAGGGCCTGGCTTGAAATTGGAACCCCTCTTGTCGGCGTTGTGGCAGTGTGGTTGAATTGTGTTCTCTCCTGGTCGGCGCTGTGGCGGTCGGACAGAAATTGGAACCCCTCTTGCCGCAATCATACATCTCTCGAAGTGTCGGTCCCTCACACAAAGCCATAAATTCAGCATATATAGGAGGACCTCGATCAAGAAAAGATATTAGTTGAATCCAAGCCACCGGTGGTGGTTGAATTGTTTGATGTGCAACACTACTGTCTGTGTGTGTGTTTTGAGAGAGGGAGTGAGTTTAGGGTTTGTGGATCGAGCATTAAGAAGGATGACAGTAAGAAGAACTGGAAGGATTGGTTCTCGGTGGGAAGAACTGGAAGGAGGAGAGGCAGAAGATGTTTCCGGTAAGGGTAATATTGGAAAAAATGGTGATAACAGTAATGAAAACAAAAATGAAAATGGTAAACATACAAAACAAGTAGATACAAAAAAATGGTGAAAAAAATAAAAGTACACAATCATAATTTGTGATTGGATACAAAATTATTGAAAATACAAATACACAAAATAAAAAATGTAAGCGTACGGGCCCTTATTTTTGATCGCACACCTTTTTTGACTTCTGTTAAAAACTAGGATCCAAGAAAATGATGTTATGAACTGTCATCTTTATTATTTACCTTACTTGAAGGCAGAGTAAGTTCCATTTTTTTGCAATAATTATTTTTATTTATGAAGTTTTGAACTATGTATCGAAAATATCAAGAATCTTATGAAAGAAAGTGACACTTGAGCTACTTATGAAGTTCCAGTTTTATTATTGATGTCAAGGAAGTGAGTTCATAGTCGATGTGAAGGTGCCACAAATAATGCAATCCGAGTCAGATGTCAAGTATGCTAATGTGGGATACAGTAAAGATGGAGTAAAGGTAGAGATCAAAGGCTTTTTAGACAGAACGTAAGGATATCAGTGCTGCGAGGGCAATGACACGAGTAAATATACGATGACAGTCATAATCTGATGTTTACGTCCATAGTCAATGCCATGTATATTTTTCTATCTATAACTCTAAAGTGAGAAAGTGAAAACGTGAGAATGAGATGTGTGAATGTGAAGTCCTCTCACATGAATTCTCAAGGCGCCCGATTATCAAGGTTGAGATAATGATGTCATAAACTGACATGCCCCCCCGAATGACACATTACCGAGGGGTCCACAAGTGCCGGTACTCCACGAACTATGGATCGCATATTCACCCTACTTGCTCCTCACTGTCTAGAAAGATTGGCTCTCACAGCACCGATGTCCCCAAAAAATCCCTCTTGATCTATTTAACCACAAGTCCAAAGCCCTTGCAGAGTCCCACTAAGTGTAGGGAAACGCCAAAGACCTAGCAGCGATGAGGAAGGTTCGACTCCCAACTGCTAGGCGGATTAGGCGCGATGCCCTCTGGAGACCTGCTCTCATCTTGGAATAACATAGGGTTGTAATCCATAGGGGGTGCCGATGAAAAAGTCCTCAGTGCTGGAGCATGTAGATTAATCACGCAGACACCCTGGTGGAGATAGCGTTTTAAAGAGCCAGCATATCCCCACGGGTGAATCCGTGTGACGGAGCACTCAGAGCGAGCCAAGGTAGTGTCCCAAAGGAGTTGGTTTACCCGACGGGCCGAGGTAGCATCCAGGAGGAGCCATGGTAGCATCTCGGAGGATATGTATACCTGGCGAAGGGGAGTCTTCATGCGAGAGCACTTGGAGCCTCTTTGGCGGAGATAGTGTCTAAGAGAGTGAGCCTATTCCCGCGAGTGAGTTCTTATGCCGGAGCACTCAGACTGGCCCAAGGTAGTGTCCTAGAAGAGTCGCCTACCCAACGGGCCAAGGTAGCATCCCAGAAGGAGCCATCTAGCTGCACGGAAGATGAGTCGCTCGGGTACAGTGACTGGCGTCGCGGGGTCGAGCATTGTGTCGGGGGCACATGACGTGGAGACAGCACTCGGGTGACGACGGTCCAAATGTGCACAGCTGACTGGGGCAGCGAGCCGAGGCAGGGTAAGGCAGGCGATTTGGTGCTCGATCAAGGACAGCCGGCCGATCGGGGTAGCTAGACGGGATAACTAATGTCCAAGTGTCCAAAGCTAGGTTGGGATAGTAATAACTATTAAAATTGTTAATAGTTATAGCAATAACTATTAAAATTCGTGAGACGAAGCACTCCAAGCGCACCAAAAGTAGTGTCCCGGATGAGTCGCCTACCCGATGGGCCGAGGTAACGTCCCAAAAGGAGCCCTAGCTGGCAAAAGAGGAGTCGCTCGGCCACAGTGACTGGTGTCGTGGAGTTGGGTGTCGTGCCGGGGGCACGTGATGCGGAGACAACGCTAGAGCGACGACGGTCCAAATGTGCGCAGTCGACTGGGGCAGCGAGCCGAGGCAGGGCAATTGGTGTAATCGGTCGATCAGGGGCAACCGGCCGACCGGGGTAGCCAGACGGATAACAGATGTCCAAGTGTGCACAGTTAGGTTGAGATAGCAATAACTATTAAAATTGTTAAACACGTCTCTATATATATATATATATATATATATATATATATATATATATATATATATATATATATATGCTCCACACACACACACACACACATATACTAGCTAGGATCTCGTGCTATGCACGTGAAGGGTGTTAGTTGAAATTCAGTGTTATGCACGAAAAATACGGGAAGGGTGTTAGTTAAAATCATGTTGCATACACGAAAAATAGTATTAATTAATTATGAAATAGAAGAGTAAAGATCATGGGACTGGATGGTTAGAGGTCAAGAGGTTGAAAGTTATTTTGGGACCAATCAAAATTTAACACTTATTATGCTTTATTTTGAAAATGTAAGAATTAAAGAAAATAGGATTTGAGATTTAGAAACAAATCCAAATGTGTGTCTGTATACACACACACACACAATCACCTTAAGAACAAAATCAAAGCTTGGATGCCAAAAGTAAAACTCAGGTACATATAATAAAAAAGAAAGCATGAAGCCGATGATTTTTTTTTCACCTTTTGGTAATAGACGGAAGCAACAGCCTCCTGATTCGGATCAGGATCCCCTGCCGTAATCATAGGTTACAGCAGGGGTGCTGTTCCCATTGTTGTGAGAGGGGGAAGAGAGAGGGGTGCTGTCTCCATTGTTGTGAGAGGGGGAAGAGAGCTCTCTCTTCCCCCTCTCATAACAATGGGGACAGCACCTTACTGTAACCCATAATTATGGCGGGGATCCTGATCCTTCTGATCCATTCAGCTAACCAAATGTAGACCAAACTGGGGGTAGAGAAGTTGGTGGAGGGGCCACCCATGCAGGAGTCAGCCAGTCAAACCCTATTACCGGCCTGCACCGTCTAATCAGAAACGAGAGTCGCCACTTTCACCGACCCTTTTCTCCTTTCATCTCGCCTTTTTCTCCCACGTCCAGGCCCACCACGACTCTCATCGCCAGCTTAATGTGGATGTGATTGTGGGGTTTGATAGGAAACTCGGAAAAAGCTTCTCAAAAGTGGCTTTACCATCTGCACCTGGAGCTGGTACTGTTCGCTTGCGTGTCTAAGCCTAATTTGCTGACCCTCTCTTCGATCTTCTTCTCCTCCTCCTCCTCCTCCTCTGCTCCATTGATCAGATACTGTAGAGTGTAGTACTGCTGTATTTGTATTACCCACTGTATGCAGTCTTAAGGTCTGCTAATTCACCGTTGTAAACGTGGGTTTATTGCACAATCACGTCGCGAGCTACACTGCGCTCACTCTTAACAAAGTTGTTGTACTGTGTCTAATCCTCAGTCTTGTCAGGGGTTTGACTGATGCACATGACAAGTTTAGATAAAAAGGTGGTTTTTAACGGCTGGTATAACTTTAGCAAGGATGATATTTACGCTCCATTTTTTTTCTCTTGTTTTTTTACTGTAAACAAAAAAAAATTTTGTATCATCACTCGGTTGCATTCATTTGAATATTTGAAAGTGGGCGGATTACTATTTTTTTAATAAATTTTCTAAGCACAAGTGTAAAGATGAAAATAATTAAAATATCAGCTCCATCTGCAGATTGCATTTACTCACACAAAATGTTACTCTATCTGCCCCAAATTAATTAATCCTGTTTCATTTGAACGCTTATTTAGGATATGTGTCATGAGTCATATTTTATAAATTTTCTATTTATACCAAGAGAGAATGAGATAAGGAAGAAAGTAGGTTAAGAGAAAGAAAATAAGTTGCTGGGAGATTACATGTGAGAAGAGAAGTAGTATTAAAAAATTGTAAAAAGATTAAATATAAAAAAAATACCTAAAAGTCTTTTTTAATTTAGAGCGTGGTTAATTTTTTCGAGACAGTCCAAAAACGAAATATGATTGATTTTTTTTAGACAGAAGGAGTACACTTTTTTGCTCTGCACGCACGACAAATTTCCTTCGAATCAAACACAAGTTGCAACAAACAACAATGTTTCATTTCCTTTTTGCATCAATAAAATTTCAGTGATTAGCTAAAAGCTAAGCACAATGTCTAGTCCTAATAGTTTTAAAAATAGGAGAAATAATGTGGCCTTGTAACTATAAAGTATGATGTTGGTACGATTTGATTTACCGACAAGCACTGCCTCTTAGCCATTTGGCTTTGATCTTTTGCCGAGTAATTTTGACCCAAAGGTGTTGTCAAATTCGAGGGCTTCAATCTCTCGCTCTCTCTCCAAAAGAACTCTAAATTTACTCCCAAAAAAGAAAAAATCTTGAAATTTGATTTACCATTTTCCTCAGAATAAGAAAACCAGCTTTTCACTTTCAGTATACGGAAGAGGGACCACTAGTTGGTAAACCCTCACAACAAAGTCTAGCTCTGAGTAATCAATTCCATCTGTAGTATTTGATTGGCTTTTATCGTGGGCCTGAGCACTGTTTGTGATTCATTAATAAAGACCAATTTTGTGGCCCTAAATGGGCAAGCCCCCCTGACCCAGGAAGCACCAGAACAGACCATTGGTTTGTAGCTCAGTCGTTGAACTGCTTTTCAACCATTAATGGGGTGGACCTCCAAAGGGTGAGTCCAAGCAATGTCAATGGGGGACCAAATTGTGACCCTGGGGGAGAACCTTATGTGCCAGCGTGCCATGTACAAGGTGTCTGACGTTGATTTGCGAGGCTTCTGTGGCCCATTTTCAGATCAGGTAGCATCATTGTTGATACCCAGGTGAGGTGGTGCATCTTTTAGGACCAATTTTGAGGAAACACTGATCCCTTCTGCTGCTAACGCTATTCTTGTGCCCCCTTTTTTATGAGGAAGTCCTCTCCAAAGTTCATGCTATGTTATATCACCTCTAAGGAAACTTGAAAGGGCTACATGATTGTCTACATATGTAATATAATATCAAGGCAGAGCACCTTTACATTGAAGTCGTCTATAAACTTTAAATTGTGTTCATATTTTATTGTCTTAAATTGTCATGTTAAACGGTATTGAACTTATAAGAGTAGAAAAATAAGATCTGTGAAGCAGCCCCCACAATCCTCTCGTCCTTTGTTTCTGTCACCGACAATCTCTACAAATCCACTTCTACCATCTATCTCACCTACAATCCCAACTAACTCTTTGACTGTCTGTAGAATTCTGAGTATTTTAACTATTTATCTGCACACACATTGAGTATGCCCCAATTCACTAGTATATCTAATGATGTACTAGCACCGTCACGCGTTACATAAGATTTTATTCCCCCGTTGTTAAGGCAACCCCACCCAAACGTTGTACCAATTTTTGCGCCAATCATGTCCATCCATTGCATTACAGCATATCCATCACCCAAAATCCCCCTTTTCTGGGCTAACATATTCAGTTGGGCTGGGCCCCTTTTCTGCCGCTAATATATTCGTTTGGGCTGGGCCCTTTTTCTAGGCTAATATATTCAGTTGGGCTGGGGTTTTGGGGCATGATGGATTACTATTTTAGCATGTGATTGTGCTGGGGTCATATTCTAAAATGTGGGCCGTACTTAACCGAGCCAACCCATGCCCAAACTAGCCCAACAATGAGTCCCTAACTTTACAGCCCTACTTATACCCCTTTCAGTAAGGAGCCCTAATTTATAAACTTTGGTGGTTTTAGGGTTTAGAATTTTGGGATTTTGTTGATTTTATTTCGAGACAGAAGTTTGCCTGTGATGATAAAATATGGCCATGAGCTTCAACAACATTATTTGCGCACCCATGGTAGTTACCGTGGGGTTGTTGATGCGTGGAAGAATGTGGCAACATGCTAATCTGAGGCATTCTTCTTGACAGATACATAACCATTCTTGATCTTTCAAGATTTCGCATGATTTTTGTGATTCTGCCAACTCGTTGAATCTTTACTGATCGACTGAGTTTATCTCGAATTTTGAAAGATTACCGCTGCCAATCCCAGTGCTGATTGTGTTTGTATTCTTGCTTCAGAATTGGATCTTGTTTTGGAAGAATATGTATTGGCTGTTGGGAAATATATGGATAACATTGACAAATGATGAGAACATAAGCTTTGCCAATATGCTAAATAGCTAATGTTCGAGGCTTTTTGTTTACAACCCTTGTTGATCTTGTATATGCTTTTTTATGCGTTATGGAAACTTTCCTGGAAATGTTTTCATTATTTCCTTGAGTTACTAGATTACGGAAGTCATATCTATTGGCACTTGTGTTCACCATTTTTCATAGTGTGTCTATGCTCTTATTGTGTTCGCCTTTCTTAGCTCTAAATGTGAAACGTACCGGGGCAAATCTTTGCGCCTCCTCAAGGCATGGACATGACATGACTGGTGAATGCTAGTGTTATAGTATTCTTAGTGAGTGCTTTGGCAGAGTATAATGCTCAGAATGTGGGAGGTTATGATTAACCTGACAAAATGAATTATGATTTTCTACCTGTTTCTTTTGCTATTCTAGTAATACAAGCTAGTTATTTGTGGCTTTTTGGCTAGATCATATAACGTTTATACTTTGAATGTTGTGAAAGTATCCTAGAATCAAATGCTTGCGATGTTTAATTGTGTTTGGTTACTGGTCCAGTATCCCACAGAATTTAAATAAGGGCAAACCGTAAAAGATTTGTTGAATTGAATTAGACTCAAAGAACTTCATTCCCGCTCTAGTCTCGACAAGTAACGAGGAGCCACTTTACCTTCCTTCCCTTTCAGTCTTTTTTATGAATATTTAGGGGCTGTACGCTTACGAGATTTTTTTTCTGTATTCTATATTCTGTTTTTGGTTTCCAGAATGTAGTATTCAGTTCTAAAATCGTATTGTATACTTTTATTTTTTTCCGTATCTACTTTTTTAATTTTTTCTGTACGTTTATCATTTTCATTTTCGTTTTCACCAACTTTTTTCTGAACCAATTCATTAATGGACCCCGCTGTTTCCATTTCTAGGAAGACCCGGTGAAATGGGTGGTCTAGTTTGGTGAGTGTTTGTTGAAAGATGGTGGTAGATATGAGGGAGAAGATGTGGTATTCTGATTAGGAGAATACAGTTCGAGAAAAAAGGTGAAAACACCCTTTGGGTGTTTTCAGCTTTTTTGACACTATTTGAAAATTTTATCCAAAACGAAACCGAAAAAACGTAAACATACACGAAAAAATGCATCTTTTTCATCATCATTACAAAAATAAAATCTAAAAAACGTAAACGTACGGCCCCTTAGCTTTTCAGTGTTCCCTTAATTGCATATTATTTGTCAAACTACCCATGGTTTGCAACTGGTATATCCTATCAGAACCAGCTTTTAAGAATTGTTTTAGTGAGGGAAAGTCTTTTCACACCATATGATGCCTATCCACACCTCTATATTGGCGGTGATGATTGATCTTACAGCTTTATTGCCAGTTCTGCTTCAGAAAATTCTTGATTGATAGAGCTGTTATCTACTCTGAGCCGACTTAATTGTTTTTTTTTTCAGATTTAAAATGTCAATCCATGCATTAACTCACGGACCCTGCTTATATGGAGAATTTTTTTGGTTCGATTTCAATTTTATTTAGCTATCTCTCAATTTTAATCCACCATTCGCTGTGATGATTGATCTCACAGCTTAAATGCCAGTTCTGCTTCTTAATTTAACCTCAGATTGAAAAGGCTATGCTATGTAAGTAAATGTCAGTTTATCTACGGAAATAGCTTAAGAACCCTGCTTTATATAGAATTCACTGGTTACTGCTAGCATTTACGAAATAATTAGTTTCTTTCAGATGCTAAAATTTGTTTTACTATCGAGTAGCTCTTGTTTAGTCAACTTCTCTTATTTCTTGACAGTATAGCCAACATTGGTTCTTTGGAACCTTAGTTTCCGTATTGGAGGCTGTTAGATATTGTTTGATCTTACAGCTTCATTGCCACTTCTGCTTCAGAAAATTCTTGATTGATAGAGCTGTTATGTGCACTGAGCTCACTTCATTGTTTGATTTTCAGACGTAAAATGTTGTGCTATGCAAGTATATGTCAGTTTATGAATTTGGATTAGGGAACCTGCTTTTTATAGAGAATTTCTTGGTTGTTGTGAACAATTATGAAACGAATAGATTTATTCAGATTCTAAAATTTAATACAATTCTAGTAGCTCCATTTTGTTTAGTCAGCTTTTCTTATTTCGTGATAGTATTATGGGTGCTAGGGGCTTGATTATAGAATTTCTTGATATGAGCCAACCTTGATTCTCCTTTATTCCAGCTCAATAGCGGCAGTGATGATTGATCTTGCAGCTTTATTGCCAGTTCTGCTTCAGAAAATTCTTGATTGAAAGAGCTGTTATCTACTCTCAGCCTACTTCATTGTTTGATTGTCAGGTTTAGAATGTGACTGTTATGGATGTAAATGTCAGTTTATCAATGCTAAAATTTAGCTTAAAGCCTTAAACACCCTGCTAATATGGAGAATTTCTTCGGCTGTTGAATGATTCTAACTTTATTGCTTCTCTGCTTCAGAAATTCTCGATTGATTTGTTATCTATTCTGAGCTATCTTCAAATTGTTTATCTGATAAAAATGTTATGGCTATGCAGGTGCATGTTTGTTGATCGATGTATATAGCTTAAGGACCCCCCGACCCCTGCTTTTATAGAACATTTTTTGGTTGCCGTAAACAATGATGGAGTCAATGGACTTATCTATATGTCAAAAACTGATTTCATATCTTGAAGCTTCAACTTGTCTAGTTGGCTTTTTTTACTTCACTATGAAGCCATGCAAATAGCTGATTGTGGAGATTGAAATAATTTTTACTCTTGATCTATGAGTGACCATGTAAAAGTGATTAACTTGTAATGTTGTGTAATTGCCAATGATGTATCAATCCATCTGTGTGAGGTGTGGTAGAGCCAGGACCCTGTTTTACAGGGAGAACCTCCTTGGGGAAGCTGCATTTCAAATGAAATCACTGGATTTTACTGAGGTTGAATTCTGATTTGAATAATACGTTTGTATTTACATGGATGTGGTTTGGAATGATATTTTTTTGAATATCATTAAGTTGGTAGTTGTTACCTTAAAAACACTATATTCTGGAATCATATAGACCAGTGCCTGCACAATTATAGAGATGTCGGGATTGGTGAGTTTAAAAAGGCTTAAAATGTGAAGTGAGATTAAAAAAACTGTATTGCATGTCCCTCGAGATTGAACAGTATTAACTTTTGTCGTTCTCTTGAAAATTCGATTTTACCTCCTTGTGGGATTAATATGCCAATACGCCATTTAAATTGATCTTCATCTCTTACCAGAAGAATTATAGCCATAAATTTGGCAGTGAATGTGTTTTTTGTTGTCTATGCTGAGTTATACTCGTTTTTGTATCATCTCTTGTTTAGGTACTTTGACGAGGGGCTATATAAGAAGCTTTGATCTTCAATTAGCTTGCATTCGTTGTTGGTCGTGAGTCTGTTATCTTGGAGTCCAACTCCGCTTCCATTTAAATTGGACTATTAGTAGACTCCTCTCACATTCTTGGAGGACAATCCTTTGGGACTCTTTGCCTACATATCGATCGGCAGATGCTATAAATGCTTATAGATTATTTTTGTATAAAGGGAGTAATCCCAAGCAGCTGGTGCATGTGCTTCCTTTTGTGTCCAATTTGGATGTAATTACTTGCAGTTTTTGAAAACACGTGCAATTGAAAAGTGCTTTGAATGTTAGGTTGACAATAACTTTATTTTGCTCTGTTTGACTGTTAGCTTTTAAGTGATAAGTATGTACTGCCAGATGTGGAAGCTGGTACCAAAACTTCAAGGCTACGGAAACTGTTGACATTTATATATGCAGCCAAGTTAGCTTATTGAGACATCAAAGAAAGGGAACGTCCATCTTTTTCTCTCTGCAGGTACGTCTTTGTTTATAGCATAAAGTTTCTATCTTAGCTCTTTCTTTGTGGTGGTGACCGAGCTGTTTGCAGTGATAGTTATCTCGACGCAAGGAAGCTGATTATGGGGCCTGGTGGACCGGGTGGCTTTGGAGGTCCTGGTGGACCAGGTGGTTTTGGAGGTCCTGGTGGACCAGGTTGGGGCCCTGGGGGTCCAGGTTGGGGTCCTGGCCCTGGCGGATTTTTTGGTGGGTTTGCCGATGGTATTTGCAATATGATTTCTACTTGGTAAGTTATCCTCTCCCTCTAACGCTCTTGTGTTATGCTTTCTGGTACTAGCTGGCTCAAGTTGTTTCTTGAATTTGCAGTCTGTCCTGTCTCTGCTGCTGTTGGTTGCTGCAAGATTGTTTCGGTGGGCCCCGTGGTTATGGACCTCCTGGCGGACCCCGTCCTTACTGAAGTATTAATATACGAGGAGGTTAAGCTGCTTGCCCCTCATTTTCATTGATCTGTTTTACCAGAATGGTTGAAATTGAAATGGAACTGGTGAAATACATTTATATTGTTGGCACTCGCAGTTATGTTTACTTGTGTTAATTTGCTGTGGTTTGTCCCTCCTGAAAGCGTACTGTGCCCCCGTCCCGGATATAAAGGGGGTAATACCCCGTACCTCAGTTTAGGCTTGTGGTAACGGCTTGACATAGCATTAGCGACGATGACTGTAATACTAAAAGTTCTAGAGTTGTAGCGAGCATAATTGTGTGATATTTGAGTACGATGCTTTTTATAGAGCGATATATATATATATGTATTATATGGTGGCTGTAGGATTCTTGCTGTAAAGAAAATGAAGAGATTGATTTTGTGAATTATTCTGTTACATTATTATGCCGTACCTTGTAATGTAACGCTAGAATTGCATTACCTCTGATCAATTTGTAATGGTTTAAGTATTATATATTTGAGGTAAAGACGCAAAATCATATGGAACTTCATTGTAGGTTAAGAGAACAAAAGATTTGATAGCTGGAGAGGTGGATTTAATAGTCCCTTACATTGTTAGTAACTGTTATTGCGTAGGATTATATGGATTGTGAGTAGAAGAGGAGAACATGTTCTAGCCGTGTGGTGAGTTTTAGCAAGCGAGAAAAGGAGGGTGAAAGTGATAAGTGAGATTAGATGGTAGGGAACTGCTGCCTTGTGTCTTGGATGGAAGATTGCAACTTGGAAGTGCGAAGACTGAAGAGGCACCAATATTATGGAAATAAATATGTTAAAGCTGACTACGCTATTATACAAAAACCGTAAGCGAGAATGGTAGTGATCTTGGGTCAGTGTCCTACTATCTTACTTTGTGTTTTTGAAAAGATATAGCCACCTTTTGTTTAAATATCTTGTTTATGCCTTGCTTTTATACGCTAAAACTCAGATCAAGCTTGTGATCATCTTGGCCTATATTGAGATTGGAGCATTTTACCCGTATATGAATAGGAGCATTTTACCCGTATATTTGTGCTCTCAATCTGACTCTATTTTGGACTCCCATTTAAAGGTGGGATTTTTGGACGATTTTCGGAACTGATTTTCAGACTTACTACGGGGTTTTGATTTTGGGCTCGCCACGAGCTGAGAATATGGCAAAAAGTTGTGAAGGGCTGTTGAGTGAAAGCATGTGTGCCTTTTATGAAGTGATATTTGCATTATTACGAGTTTTGTGAAAATTGCTTTGCGAGTTATATCTTTCGGAAACTTGGTTGATTCGGCTAGGTAAGTTAGTTGGATACTTATTGAGCTTCGCAGCTCATTCTATTTATTCAACATTTCAGGTGGAAAGTGTTCCGAGGGAATTTGCACTTGAGAAAAAATTGAAGAGCCGAGCAAATTAGTATTTGTACATTTGTCGGTAATTGTGGTCGGGGAAATATGTATTGTAACATTTACTTTTGGAAGACAGAATAAATACGATGGTTCTAGTTGTTTTGATTATTACTTTTGATGGTTTAAGCTTAGTAGTGCCCATACAATGGTATTAGTAGAGGTGAGCACGGTTCAGTTTGAGAGTCAAACCGCAAATCTAATTGTTATCCTTAGGCTTAAAAAATAATGATCCGAACTGAACCAAACACCATTGATTTGGATGGGTCGATTTGATTAGTTTAATGGTTTGGTTTAGTTAGTTTCGATTGGTTTTTGCTCATTTAAAGGTGTTATTCCTTTGCAAGTTATTTTTGGATCTAAATATAATTAAAGTTGAAGTTATATTTTTCTAAATTGCACATAATTTTGTTGCATTCAACACATAAGTGTTTGTGTAAATAAAAGTATTATTTCAGATATATATTTTACAATAAAAATTCAAGTATGCCTTTGTCATTGATATATGAGAAAAAAAATGAATAAATATAAAAGAAATATTGATTACCAAAATTTTGTGTTAGAGCTTCTTTCATTAGTTTCTTTTCTTTTAACTTTTAAGATTTTGTTTATTTAAATTTGTTTAGTGCCATGTATGAGAATATTATTAACGAATGTTACTCAAAATAATTAACATATCATAGATCAGTTCACTTTGGTTCAGTTTCAAAAATCTGAATTGTAAACGGGGATGTACTGAACTAAGATCAATTTGAAAATATAAAACCAAACCATAATATTTAGAACGATTTAGTACTCTATGCCATGGCATAAAGATTAAATGGCCTTCCCGTTGAAATTACTAGATAGGTACTCTTAAGAGTTGGCCGAGGCCGAGAAGTGCCGACCTAACTCTGAGCTCGGTCCAATGACGCACGATTTTCGTTTGCTTTTGAAAAAACTAACTTTTTATTTGCCTGAAAGAGCGACTCAAAGAGCCAACTGGGTTGGTAAAACCTTAAAACTCGTTAAAAAAAAGACAATAAAAAAGAGAAAATCCAACTGAGACTTACATTAGGAAATGTGAATCAGCTCGACAAACAAAAAGGAAAACAAATGTGCAAGTCGGGATCAAATCCCCTTGCTGCCTTTTACTTCTTGTTCAACTTGATAACCAACTGCAATTTCTTTACTAGATGCCAAAGATCCCAGGAATTCATTTGTTCTTTTCTAGTCCTCCTTCCGTTAATTGTTCTCTTTGCGCAGTGATGGAATTTGGGAAAACCGAAACAAAACGAGAACCCAAGGGTTGATGTTTCCACGGCATTGAATTTCCTTCATCGGTATAAAACTCTGCCTCTCGAACTTTAAAGCATCTCCAGCAATGCAGCTGCCTCAGTCAGGGCCGTTCGACCTTGGTTTGAAGCCACAGCAACTACTGTTCGTAAATGTTAGTCATCCGTGGTAAATGGATCTCTTGCCATTCGGTTGTAAGGAATTGCTAGTCATTTAAGTGGCGGGATCTAAGAAAGAGACGAGCAAATGTCTACTCAAAGCATAAATACCGTTTTCAAAAGGCTTATGCATGTTCCAAAAACAGTTGATTGGAAAACGAGGCCAACTGCCAAAATGGGATACTCTATTTGAGCATACCGGGTGATTTGTAGATGGAAAAGGAAAATTATCAAATGCTGGTGTTAGCAGGAAAAAAAAAATTACGAACCCAAGGAAGAAGACAAGAAACACAGGCTTCTCCGATACTACAAACTGACCCGAAGGGCTAAAGTACGTTAGCTAGCAAGAGCTTCTGACCAAGATGGTCAACCAAGTTTTGCTGAAAGAACAGAAATCCTTTTATGTACGAGGAAAAACAGGGAAAGGGGGCAGCTTTTTTTTCCTTCTCTTTTTGGGGTGGGCTGCGTGTGTGGGTGGGTGGGTGGTGGTGCCTGTGACTGACCAAAAGCTCTGTTGCATTGTGGGCACCAGAACACTGCAATTCGCTTCCACACAGCTCTCAATCCATCTAGGAGCACCTGCCATGTAATTATGTGAGTTGAACATCTTCAAAACCAAGCAAAATCATATATACAGGCTAGAGTGAGAACAAATTGTTGGTTGAATAATAGTCGAGTTGGCACCCTTGGTCCATGAGTTGACTCCAATGATACATACAGATAATGTTGGGAGACAGGTGGGAACTTAAACGATGCAGCCTACATTTTCGCAGCCTGCCTTTCATTCTATCAAAGTCTATAATGCAGCCTACATTTCTGCATGAAAGTGCAGAAGCGAACCTAAAAGATTTCTCCATGGCAGGGACTGTTTACACTAGCTGCCTAGTATATAATTTAGAAACTAAATCATTTTCTTTCTGATAAAGAGTAGTATGTGGGATTAGGAGACAGGTCGGTACAGTTCGGTTTATAGGACTACAGATTAGTTCTGTTGATTATTTGCTACAGGGATGCATACCTTCGACTTTAGAGAAGGGGGTGTGATGTCTGATAGTGTCAAGTCCAAGCGGCAGATGGCTTTGTTTGCTATTTTGAGAGGTACCAGTTTAAGGAAGTGCAGGAACCTATATTCTTCGCTGTTGTGTGCAAAACAGACCCGGAAAGAGTGCATTAAATCCTCCTTCAACACGTGATCGCCAGGGTGTTTTGAAGCATACTCTTCTCCAAGGCATTGCTTATGAGATTGAAAAGTAACACTGAAGGCCTTGTTTAGTTGGTTACTATATAAAGGAAAGGGGAAGATCGGCTTCTGGAATAAGCTTCTATTCGTCTTTTGTGGAACATTTGGCTTTGTCTAATCATGGAGCTTTCTAGAATGAGGAATTTTCCATACCATGCTTGAATTCCACTTTCTGCATCTATTAATCGTGTACATGGAGGGGTGCGCGCCAAACTCTCACGAGCCTTTGAGGCCATTTTTGAGTTGTCTTTCTTTTGTGTACTTCACATCGAAATAATTAATATCTGAAAAGAGATTCCACTGGAATTCCAAATCCATCAACCATATCCAAGCGTTCTGCATCACTTTTTGTACAGCCGATCCCAACGAGTTTTCAAGTTTTGTTTTTCTATTACACCCTATCTACATGGTATGCGTCACCCGTGACACATTTCCAAATTGGCATTCGTTAAATAAATAGAGCCATATGGTGGCTGTTCTAGAGTGCTTGGCTGTAGAGACATGCATTTCGTAATTCATATCACATTATAGAGTGGGAATCCCCGTGTATATATATAGTCGCTAGGCGGTCAACTACCATAGCTTTGCCAGAGAAATTTGAGCAAGATGCAAGCTATCCTAAATGGCTCTTCCATTTTTTCAACAAAGCAAATTCTTATCAGAAATATCACCTGCTCTCAACAAATTATGTTATCGCTCCTACAGGGATCAAGTTGGTTGGAACATGTGATCTACCAACTTTACTTGTGGTCTACCCACTTTTTTCTTTATTAGGTATATGTGACCTACCAACTTTTTATCTCTGGAGCTTTCAAAAGAATTGTTGAAGGAAACAATACTACTTGAACAATTCTAACTGTTGCCTGTTGCAATGCAAATGTAAGAACTTGCGTACCTGTTCGTCGGTCATTCGCAAGCAATCTTGGTGTCAAAGCTGCTAAGACAGATGGCAAATGCCTGGAATGCTGAGATTGGATACTGGTAATCCATGGTGAACACGTCTTTTCCCACTTTTCCAAACTGGAGGATGACATTTTCATGCTCTTGCACATTCTCCACAGAAGCTACCAGCTGGAAGTTCTTTACCGAAGCAACTGTAACCCGTCCATTGAAGTTCAAACACCAGCACTGGAGTTGCTCATGCCACCTAGGAGCCTTGTTCTTCAAAACCAGCATCCCATCACTCTGAGAAGACAAAGATGTGGGTTGACAATTATCCATGCGGGATGATTTTGATCTGAAAAAGGGGATGGATGGAAAGGGATCCATATTGCTAAGAGGGAATTCAGTTTGTGTTGGGGCCACTCCTCCTGGCTGAATAGCAGAAGCGGGGATGGCATCCATGACACATTGCATTCTTCTTGGACCCCTGTGTCTTAGAATACGTGGAGCTCTGTTAGTAAATATGAGATATAAGCATTCAAAGTGAAGAATGACAGCCCCCAACTCTCTAACAATAAACAACTGAAAATGATAACAATAAGCATGACCTGAAAATGATAAGCTGCTAACAACATGACCTGTTTTTTCTTTCTAAATTTCATCATTTCGTTATGATCAAAACCTGGCAACTGTTAAACGACAAAAGGGAGATGTTTTGGGAACTTTTACGTTACCTGGAACCCAAGACATTCAGCTCGTATGAAATGTGAGCAACAGCATAATTCCCAGCAGGGACTCTGGGAGAGACCTGTCTCATTCCCACTACCCTGGAAGATCGGCATTTACTGACTATGGCCCCAGCAGTTGGTGGCTGTGAATCACAGATTGTGAACTTGGTTCCAAGAAAATTTGATCTGTGAATAGGAAAACAAAGGTACAGTTAGCCTGACCTCAGCCCACAAAACTTTTCAGAATCAGTCATATCAAATACTATCTGAAAGATACCTCAGCTTCCCAATGTAGGCGCTGCTCCCCTTTGACAGGCCTTCAGCGTTTAAAGAGATGATGTAATCTGTGCATGTTGGACGTCTAAACTTGCGTGCAGCTAGAAGAAACTTCCCATCATCATTTGTTGCTGCCAAGACGCCATGCATATATGTTATATAAGGTAATTATTTAAAGTTTTATGGAAAATGCCTTCTCCTCACTCTTTCCATCCTACTTGAATATATGGAAAAGGATATATCTCTACAATTATTCCAAACGTAGGCGAAAAGCACCTGGGCTAGTATGGCGTGACAAAAACAAGCATTCAGTTACGGAGATCACAAGACAAAAAACCATTGCACACGTGCAGAATAAAAGACATGAATTTTGTTTTGACCAAAATAAAGGCTTACTTAGTTACCTTGATTCAAGCTCAGGTAAAGATGATAAGTTTGGTTGCTGCGATTACGTTTTATGAAACACTGTATGAGAGAGTCCCTGGGACCAGGCTGCAGGAAAAAAAAACCAAGAACTTTTTGTGAAGACACAGAAAGCTAGCAAATGCATTGATGGGTGATATGTCAACGGAAGCTCCATAACAAAGTATTCACAGAAAAGATGCATCTGTTCAATCCATAATTCCGACATTAAACGAAAGTAGAACGAGTTAATGAGGTATTGATGCTTCGGATAGTCCAGGGAGACTAATAGTTAAACTGTAACAGGAACCAATTTGTTCAAGGCTACTAAAATGCCTTTGCCTAAACTTTTGAAGTACTTGCATGTTCATTATCTATGAAGGACTACAGGCTTTAGAAATCTAGAATATGAACATGCTGGGGATACATAAAACACTACTCCTTGCCCAAAAGATAGTCTCTTATTGGAATATCACCTTTTTATGAACAAGTAATTAATGGTCATTGAAAGCACAAGTCAATGCCTAAAATCCACCTTTCCCCTTAGATAGAAAGACCAAAAGTCACTTATTTCAAAAATATCAAGGTTAGTTACGGGAAAAGAGTGATTAATGTGCACTAATTAAATATTTACGATAACTATTATGGGCAGAAGAAAATTGCACTCCAAACGTTTATTTTGGGACGGAGAGAGTATATGACAAACTTTCTAGATACAAGGTATGCATGCATCCATACAAAATTTAAACACGTTTAACCACATAGGACACACTACATAGTTCACAAATACCAAATTATACATAAAGCCTTAAAGAAAACGTTTATTTGCTAAGTTAAAGAAAGTGTAAAAAAACAAGCACCAAACAAGTAACAAGCAGGCCAAAAACGAACAAATAATAATCTTACAAGGTGTATTTTCAAATAAACAACAGTCTGTGAGTAACGACAAGAAATGTCAAAGCTTTTTCTTCTATTCCATCTAAAGGTGGCAGTGCCCAGTGCTGGGGCTTTTAGGTCAGGTCATGGCAAATTGTATCAGCGCTGGCTCTCATAAAACTTGGACGAAGCCTTAGCAAGGAGCTAAGGCCAACATGAGGAGATTGTGACACCCTATCCCGCATAAAAAAGAAAAACGAGATTGTGAAAGTGGCCTTATAAAACTCTGCAAGGGACTCAATGGCACCTCTTTGGTTAGTCCTTTTTGACACCTCTTCCCACATTGAAGATAAAAGATTACAGAAGCAACCTCTAAACTCTGTCAAGGAACTCACAAGTTCTAACGTGGCTATTCATTCTGATGGAGGCAATGCCTTGTACAGGGGTTAGTGCTTCAAGTTGTTAAACTTTGTGCAATTAGAAGTTGCAGATTAAGGAAAATGATTTGGATGAAAGGTTAGTATAACTGCATATTTTTGTGTGAGATCAGACTGAAAGGCCTTGTACGTTGATTTCTTCTCTTTCTTTTGTGTATATGATAGCGGGGTTGGGTGTGTGGGTGGGTGGGTGGGTGGGTTGGGGGGGGGGGGTGTGAGGAGGCATGTAAAATGCACTCCATCATATCATTTGATACAATTTTGTTCAACATAACTGCACCATAACCACAACGCACTGCACTTACTTTCATTTCTTTTGGCAGTGGCGGACGGAAGTTGAATAGTAGGAGAAAGACATTTTGCATGTAAAATTTATAAGTTTGGGCATATACGCTACATGCTCCCTTTGTGGATATGTAGAGAAGTCAAGGAGACTAGGTATCATCCGTTGTTGCGTGAAACGGGGGCTTGGAGATCTTTCAAAGGCTTACATCAATTAGTCAGGCCGAGGTCAACCAATCCAGTCTAATAGTCAGCATAACCACAAAAGGCTAAAAGGATATAAATGATCCGTCGTCTTCATCTTCAGTCGCCAACACTCTAAATAGTAAAACATTTAATGCTCTCGAAAAATAGAGAAGTAAAAACGTGATGTCTTCTACATATAAAAACTAGGGATAGGGGAAGGAGAGCAACGAAGTATGCAAAGCAAACCGAGTAAAAGAGAAGGAATGCACTGAAAGAACCAAAGACAAAACCTTGTCAGCAAATAACCAACAAAGCAAGCTATCTCTTATGTGTCCATACATCTGGGCTTATGAGCTCGCGCAGGATATGAAACTATCATATCTACTAGTTAAAAATTAGAGAATCTGAAATGCGAGAAGTTAACTTGCTTAATAAATAATATAATGCTCTTTGACAAACACATCCTCAAAAGTCTTAAGTTGTTTGGATATGTGATGTGGTGCATCGCTAGATGCCCAAGATCTTCACGATATGAATAACTTTCTTTATTTGACCCAACCGAAAAAGGTAGCCTAGAGAACCATCTCAAACCGATGTTGACAGATGCTTTCATCTATAAATAGTGCAGATGGCAGTGGCAGCGCAGCTTAGCAGTGGGAGCAACAAAATTCGTTCTACTCATTTTAGGGTAATGATCTTTGAAGTAAAACAAAAGGTTCGAAATAATTTCTCCGCCTAACAACCTAGATTGAGCATCTCTTCGTTTTCTTGACACAAACATTGGTGTTCTCAGCCTCAACATCAGGTAAGGGTAAACAAGCACGCTTTAAACAAGAGCAAGCAAAGCGAAAACCAAAGGAGAAACATATAACTGATAAGGCTCAGAATATAAAACCTGCTTCAGGGAGATTGGGAAGGTCAACTTGCCAGAGACTTCCGGGGTTTTCACAATTTCCTTCATGATCTCTCTCCAACTCCTACAAACACCAGCACAAGCAACCACATTCTTCTGAGGTGGCCAAGTACACTCAGATGCCTCTATCCTCATCAGCACATCCCTCAGCAGCTCGGGCGGCATATTAGCCCAACAACTCTGCTTCAAACCATCAACCGGCATGGTGCTATCCTGAACCACCCGCTGCGACCTTGACCTCAATCCATAACCAAACTTCACTTCAAACCCCTTTCTAGAAATACTCCCAAACTCACCCTTCATGTCTTGAATTATACTCTTTAAAGACATTCTCTATAACCAATCTTTTCTAGCTTTTATCACCCATATAATTTACAAAAAACCTACCCCCAATCTTGCTAGCTTTTATCACCCATATAAGTTACAGTGCAACTTCATATGGTAGACATGTCCATAAATACAAGGTAATAAAGACTAATTGACAGTTTCAAAGCTAAAAATGCGATCTTTGATGAAACTGCCAAATGATTGCCTCAAACTACCCTCCAAGAACGTCATATTAAGATAAATACAAACCAGAACAGTACAACTCACCTTTTTAAGACCCACATCACCACTTCTTACATATCACAAATATAGTAAGTAGAGACCAGCAAAATCAAGAATTCCACGTATAACCCCTCAAAGATCGACAGTGGTACAGATCTAAATCTCCAGTCATACCAAACTAAGAAAAACTTTTAAAGCATTAATGTAGGTATTACCACCAGCAATAACTATCCAACAACTTTACAGGGTTTGGAGACTGAACAACTTTACAGGGTTTGGAGACTGTACATCAAGAAGAAGAAAAAAATGGGGACTTGGGGTCAGGAAAATGTAAAATTGGGATTAATGGTTAATACCCGAGTGGGATTAGAGCTAAATTGAGAGCACTGTAAAGAGGAAAGTGGGGTTCTTGGGATTAGGGTTTGGATCTGTTGCGATGTGTGTGTTTTTTACTGGTGTTGGCTGCGATACCTATGGGGAGTTCAGTTGAATAGTTTATTGGCGTTATCCTACTTGGACTCGCATGGACGGATTCGATTCGGGTTTAGCTTAAACATGTAGGATTATAAAGAGAATTTTAATACATTTCAATAATGTAAGATAGAAAAAAAATTTGAATTAATTACACCCATAGTTAATGAAGTTTATGAATTTGTTGGCTTCAATCTACTAATATTAGTTTTTTATGGTGCTCGGCGCAAGTTATGGAGGACACCATGAAATGAATTCTAAAATATAAGTAAACGAATTCTTATGACCGTAGTAGTACAATGGCCTCCGCATCATCTCCATCATCCCTGTGGCGAAAGGGGTTGGCTTCATGCTTGTGGCAAGGTCCCGTGAAGGAAATGTGATTAAAAATGACCGAAGATTATTCTTTATGGTTGAAAAACACATTTGTCCTTTTTTAAGCGCTTTGTAGATGAGGCTTAAGTAGGTAGGGACGTGATTGGTACAAGAAAATTAACCGTAAATGGGGGGTTTATCTTTAGTCATCTTATTGTTATCCGGTTAAATATCCCCTTATTTTTAAGTGGCAATCATCATTCAAGACTCTGTTTCTAGGGTTTTTCAACTCGTGAGATCAAGTAACAAAAGGGGAGTCTCATGTTAATAGTCACCTTTAATTTGTAAGAAGCACTTGGTGGAAAAGGAAGTGATCTAGCAATGAGAAATGTGTATATAATACGCGTGAAAAAGCCGTACATTAAACGAACTAGTTACTGTTATTTACCTTAATTTTTCTCGTCTATTTAGCTGTCCTTTAAAAATTTTACCTTCTCCTTCTTGGTACAGTTGATGCTATTCTTGTTTGGAAGTTAGGTATATGACGATATCACAGAAGAAACTTTTGTCTTTCATTAAATCGATCAATGGATTGACATTTCTGGGCTCAAGTTCAATAATTAGAATGGGTGTTGCGTGCAGAAGTAGGAATTAGTATTGAAGTTAAATAAAAGTTTTGGTCATTAAAAATAGTTTTTGATGTATAGCCTCGGCTGCTGTAAATTTGGAGGAAATGCTTGATATTTTTTCAAGGCATTTGCAAAATTTAGTTACTTTACTGATGCTGAATTCAATGATATATGGAGTACATTGTTAGGGTGAACTTGAAACTTGATATAATTGCTGAAATTTGAAGAAACATAAATGTCAAGATTAACCCCTTTCGTAGTCCTAAAATAAATCAAAATCGTTATGTAATTTGTGAAGTTTTGTACTTGTGCCTAATAATAAATAAAAGAACGACGATCGAATAAAAGCATCGTTTTTTACGGTAGTTGAAAGAACGTGTGATTACGAAGTACTAGCTCCATAGATATCGAAAATCCCACAATGGATCACAAATAACTACTTTTCATGCAAACCATAAGGTCATGAGAATCTTATAATCCACAATATAAACTCCAAGTGGTTCAAACCGTAACATGTAAGATAACAGGTCAATATTGACAATTTTGTGGATGCAACATTTTATTTGTTTGTATTTCCATTTTAAAAGATGTCGAACAGGCAAAGGCGGACCTAATACATGACCACGGTTGTTTGGGGGTGGGGGGGGGGGGGGGAGGGGGATTTTTGAACTTTTCTTTGGTTTGTTAAATAGTGAAAATTTATATTTAATGTATTTACAAAAGTTCACTATATTGTAACATTAATGCATCAGTGTTTCTTCTTAATATATTTTTAACTTTTTGGGTCACTGGCTGCTATAGTCTTTGTCTTTTTCTTGTTCATCGGTATTTTTTCAGATTTTAAATTTTAAATTTTAAATCTTCAAATTATAAAGGAAAACGAATAGATCAAAGTTATTATTATTATTTTTGGTTTAAATTCTTCTAGTATGTTAACTTGTACATGCACCATTATCCTTGTGTAACTGATTCTCACATTAGTAGTACATATTTACATGTACGAGTTAAGTTTTAAGATTAGTAATTTATTGTTGAGTAACCTTACTAAGTTAAATAAATTGTTATGAATGACAAAAGATTAATATCAAATAAATGATATTTTTTTGTGAACTTGAACTTTTCAAAAAATTTTATATTGCCCGTCAAATTTTTTATCACTTTTTGGTCCTAGCAATTATATTTTCTGAGTTCGCCCCTTACCAACAAGGAAAGGCAAAACAATATGCAATGCCAATCAAGTTTGCACTATCTTACATTCGACTAGAGGTTTGATACTGAAGGGAATATCAGCACATCAGGTGGACACACGTAATTTAGAGCATCTGGAAACTTTTTTACCAACGTTTAGTATTCAGTTCATAAAGTTAAGATAGTTAAATTAATTGTTCTTGAGAAGATAAAATATGCATCGTAGATCGCTAATTGTTGCCTGAAGATATATATACATAAAAGGTTGGTTCACAATTAAGGAGAAGTAAATGTCGTTTTTTATAGTAGATTGGTGTCTGCGTCGTCGTCCAAAGGATAGCTTAGATTACTTTTTTTCTCCTAAAAATTGCAAGCTTAATGGCTTATCTTTCAAGTGGTGGGCAACTTTTCTATGATGCCTTTTGTATATATTTTTTTCGAGAAAAAAAAGGCATCACCATTTCAATCACTTAAGCAACAAATATCCTTTCTCTAGCTGTCTTTCACCCATCATATTTGTTCTTTTATTTTGTGCAAGGTAAATCAAGTTGTACTATCTGCAATTTTTAGATGGATGGCCTATGGGCTCTAATCTTTGCATGAATATAGCTAGTTTAAGGCCAATTATGTTGATGTGGTGGTGGCAGTGGCTATAGGTGACAACATTTGTCGTGCGTGATAGTGTTGGTGCATGGGTACAGTGATAGTGGTAGTGGTGGCGAGGTTTGTGCATGGGTACAGTGGCGACGGTGGCGAATGGGTACGATGGCAACATGAGTAGTTACTGTGGATGGGTGTAGTGGCAATGACAGTAGTGTTGTTGGGTGGGTAGGTGGTGTTGTACTGAGGTGTTGGCCGTTGGATAGAATGGCAGTAGCGATTGAGTCTGCGAGTGGGTCTTGTGGCAATGGTAGTATGGTTCTTAGTGGGTGCGACAGTGCAATTTTCACAAGAGATCCACATCCGAGAGGATCAGTTCGACGAATTGTTAGACCATCAATCACCATCAAGTCCAAAATTTGGGTTACAAAATTATGGGCATATTTTCTTATGCCGCCAAGTTCAACATTTTTCAATCTGTCTATTTCTCTCCTTCTCACACCTGTATCCAGGTTTGAATGCTCTCTCTTGCATCTTTTTCACTCCTTGTGGAACTGAATGAAACAAAATAAAAAAAGTTGTATACTTTTCAAGAGATGGTTGATACTGAACATACTAAGTGCATGACTGCCTAAGTAATTAAGTACCAATCAGTGATCAGAATTATGGTCGATTATTTTATCTTTAAAAAAACAGTAACATGAACTATCCGGTTTACGACACGATTAATCTAGAACAATAATAAAAAGGGGTCTTCTTGCCGGTGCTAACTGCATTTTTATTTTAGATTCTACGTATTTTTCTCGAAAGCAAAGAAATTAGAGAAAATCAAGAAAAGACTTTTTCGAAAGTCGGTTGCCTTGATTAAAAGATACGCCGTCAGAAAGATACCAACACCCAGATGTTCTTGACCAGACGGCGACGCCCCCCAAAGTAGCGTAAAGTCCCCAACAAGGCACATCCTTGGGTCCGACTCCCATTAACCAATTACGAACGCTACACAATCCGATCTCGGTGCATCCGACGGTCCAAACATCCAGTCTTCCACTCCCCTCCATGCTCCGCCGCCGCACCTTAAGAAAACCACCCCATTTCCTTCCTTTCGCGGTCTCCAGTCCCGCTTTTCAAACTTCCCTTCCATTGGCTGATCAAAACCCTAGTTCCTTTGCGATTGTAGCCGGAGATTGACTTTGCGTCTTGGCCGCGATGTCTCCATGCTTTTAATCTGCGCAGCAGAGTCTACATGCAGGTAAATTGGGGTAGAAACTCCGATTCAGTGGATCTTGCTGATCAAAGAGGACGAAAATTGTGAAACGCAGAGAGTATGCTATGAGTTTGTCAGACTCTAGTTATTTTGTTTCCGAGGACTGACTACTGTGGACAGTCGGACGATTAAGCATGGACATATTGGCGTTGGAGTCTGATAAAGTTAGTATAGATTCCGTAACCTTATTTGTAGCTCTCGTTTGCGCTTGCATTGTGATCGGTCATCTTTTCGAAGAGAACCGATGGATGAACGAGTCCATTACAGCTCTTGCAATTGTGAGTTTTCCGTTTCACATACTATTGCATCGTTTTGCTTGTCTAAATTCTGAATATCACGCGTGCTGATGACAGGGTTTCTGCACCGGAATTGTTATTCTGTTAACTTCTGGGGGAAAAAGCTCCCGCTTACTAGAATTCAACGAGGAACTTTTCTTCATATTCCTTCTTCCACCGATAATTTTTAACGCCGGGTAAGTTTTATTTTATTCACATTACTTGTCATGTGAATATTTGTGTGATTGTTCATTAATGAGGTTCATGGGAAAATATTTTCGGGAGATTGTAACAAGACGCTTTCTTTAGAACGTTCTTTGTTTTGTCCCCGTGCAACATTGAGTTTGCTAACGGGTTACAAGTAAATTCGTTTCCGGGACATCACGAAGCCTTTAAAGATTGCAATTAGCAACATAGAAGAACTTCAAGCATATTCTTCGCGAAATAGTAGTAATCAGAACGTTTGAGTGACAGAAGGAGGATATCACAAGTTGCGGATTTTTTTCCTGACTGCGGTTATATGATGCACAGCGATGATCTACATAGGACTTGTATAGATCCCTTGAAAAGAGTCATGTCCAAGTCATTTGCATTTGAATGGCAACTTCCCATTCAATGCAACTGTTCAGCATTCAGCATTTGCAACCAACACAACCATTGGCCAATGGTTGGCATAAGAGCAATGGGTGGTCATGTTACCCATTAACACCTGTAAAATAACCACAAAATCATTTTACCTCCTTTTTATAAATTAGTTAATTTAATAATCAAACTCATCGAATTTTTTAAATCCATAAATTGCAACAGAGGTTCTCTAGTTAAATCTCCACTTGGTAAGCATCTGTGCTGAAATTTTATTTTGATGAACTTTTGTGACTTCCAGTAGTTCTACTGCTTATATATGTGTTTCTGTTGTTCAATTATTGTATTCTTGTTCAATCGTGGCATTCTTTAATTAAGACGGACTTAAAAGCCGTATTCTTTTTGTTTTTTCTGTAAACTATATATGTTGTCTCCAAAGTCCACATGAGTCACTTGAGCTTAGAGTATGCTGTTCACTGATATTGTGGAGTTACCTGCAAAAGGTGTAGAAGCGAAATTTTAGATTTCTAATAGAATTTAGCGAACTCAACACACATCGTGAACAATAGAATAAACAAATAGGAGTTGATAGCTGCGCCTGTGCAGGCTGATAGTTTTGGTCTACTAGATATTTTTGTGCTAGGTGTGCATATTTCCACACCTTGCTTAATATTAACATAAAACCTGATCAAAAGTACAATATCATCAACTGATCTAGCCACATATCTAATATTCCAGCCTATCCTACAGTTGGAGAAGTGAGCTAGAGTCATCTTCAATTCCTAGCCATGAAATGGTTTATTGTAGTATAAAAACTATTTATGAATCACTGAAGTTCCTCATCCTAGTGAAGCACATACCTGTCACATTGCATGCCTAGAGTGAGGCCAAAAGAATCCAAGATAATGAAGGCCATCCATCCCGCTGCAAGAAGAGTAAACACGCTTTGTGATCTCACCTTACTTCAATCTTCCACTGAGCGAAGTATATGAAGGAAAGAAAGGTTGCAATTTACTCAAATGTTTTCCGTGATAGAAATCCTGCAATGAAGTTTCCTTTTAACGATCACAATGATAAAAACGTACAAGACCGAGTATGTATCTTTTTGTGGACAGAAGTGATGACGGATGTCTCATCTCGATTTTTGCCTAGTTTCTGCTTCAAGTATCATCTCACTGCAATGACTGCATCAGCTAGTATATTCATCATGGTGTCACCACTCATTGCCCAAAGCTTAATGAATATTCAAATTTAAACCTCGATGATCTTACTTTATGCATCTCTTTGATGAATATGCATTTATTTATTCCTCCTGTACAGGTTTCAGGTGAAAAAGAAGCAATTTTTCCAAAACTTTATGACGATAATTTTGTTTGGCGCTCTTGGTACAATGATATCCTTTGGTGTTATATCATTCGGTATGCGAAAACTCATGCTCGCTATTAGTTAGACCAAAGTGATTATTATGCAGGAGACATAGTATAAGACAATGTTATTCACAAGATTTACTTTGGTATTGGAATTTTAGCTGAGATCATGTATGATTTTATGTACTTCTCTATACATGTATGTAGGCGCGCACACGCGCGCGCGCGCGCATATATATGCATTTATACTGGCTCAGTTTATATGAATATCTACTCTCTATTAATTTTCCAGTTATGCTACTGATGTCATAGGGAGAAAACACATTAAATGCGGTGTTAGGGAAGTAGAGACTTCAGAGTACCTAGAAGACTGTTTGACATCTTCCCCTTACCTATAACATTCACCTAAACCTAACTCAGTTACCATTCCTCTACTATTCTTCTCATACTAGTTTTAGCCCAACCCTTCCTTTTCCTTTGCTTGTCATTTCGCAGAAACTTCAATGTGAAAAAGCAGCCTCCCCCACCCCTCAGCATATTTCATATAGTGTTTTGGGAGCTTGATTATTGAAATTAGGGTTCGAAGAATCCAACAATTTAAGTGCAGTAGTGGATGAATACATGACTTAACTGCTGAATAATAATTCCTTTTGTTTAAATGTTGGGTAAACCGCTTGTATGGTTGAGATCGCTTTGTCTTAGGTTGTCCTACTATTTTCATAGTTCTCAGTTTTGAGTGCAACATAGGATCCCTGCTTCATTAAATCTGTTGAGTATCAATTACATATTCACATTGTTTCTCATGATTGTAACTTGTTCTGATTCAGGTGCATCCCAATTATTCAAAAGACTGGATATTGGTTATTTGGAGATTGCAGATTATCTTGGTATTCTCATTTTCATGCATTGTTTAAACTTATTTTGTAATGGTTCTTGTTATAGTTCATAGAATTTGGGCCGATGCCCAACAGTTCTATTGTTGTTTTAGTTACATAACAAGAATAACAAGGATAGTATCAATTGCGAACAGATGTTATCTCGGCCTCTGGAACTAGTTGCTAGAAAATCGAATCAAGTTTCAGTTCCTTTTGCGTCTATGTAATGTTTGTAACCCTTTATCAATTTACTTAATCTGGATTTTGGATATTTTTGCCTCTTCTTGAATTGAAGCAATTGGAGCGATCTTCTCAGCAACAGATTCTGTATGCACTTTGCAGGTATGAATGTCTTTGCAAGAATGTGGTTTGTTTCAGAAGATGATAAACTATAGACTGCGCTAAAGTTTTGTCAGATGAGCAGGTGCTTAATCAGGAAGAGACTCCCCTGTTGCACAGTCTAGTCTTTGGGGAAGGCGTTGTAAATGACGCCACGTCTGTGGTGCTTTTTAATGCTATTCAGAGATTTGACCCCTCGCGCATCAGTTCAGGAATTGCCCTTCAGTTTGTGGGAAATTTCCTGTCTTTGTTTTTCACAAGCACCTTACTGGGAGTGTCAGTGAGTCGGTTTTCCCCTTTCTCCCCCCACTTGCTTGTGCTCGTGTGTGCCTATAAGAAATGAGCTTATTAGGATTGTGATGTGTTACTAAATAGGCATCATTCATGTAGTCCCTTGTGGGCACCTTTAACATGCAAACATGTGAAGGAGCCCAGGATCTGAATATCAATTAGGCCAGGATATCTTGTATACATTCCTTAACTGGTGGAGGCATAAAATTCAATTCTCTAACTTTTACATCACTGGTTGAGTTGTATAGTTCAATTGCATAACCAGGAGAAAGGCTCCTTTAGGGAATTTGAGCGCTATCAGATTTCCATTTCGTAGCCCTCTTTTCCTATGCTTTGTGGTGAAATTTTGTCGCTGTATTTCAGGTTGGGTTGGCCAGTGCATATATCATTAAAAAGTTATACTTTGGCAGGTATGTGGGTGCAATCAACTTTGACGAGTTAACTTTTTTGCTCAAGCTTGAAATCCAGCTTGGAAGCCCCTTGCTGACAAGTTCTTAATCCATTAAGTTGAATCAAAACACAGCCTTATGTTAATGAATTGACAAGTTAATGATTATATTTTCAGCTGTTCAGCATATATGTGGAAAACTAAATTTTACGAGTTACTTTTGGTTCTGCTCCCGCAGATGGAAAATGTCTGTTCTTTTATATAACTCTCAGAAACTCAGTAAACTTCTATAACTTGAGAACTGCATGTAAAGTGGGTTGCACATCAAAGGTTAAGTGTTACCATGCGAAGGTTTATACGAGCTTTTCTTTTCCATTGTCGTTTTGTGCGTTCATTGTGTATGAATGACCTTAATAGTTGTACCAATTTTCAGGCATTCTACAGACCGTGAAGTTGCTCTAATGATTCTCATGGCCTATCTTTCGTACATGATTAGGGCTGTAAATGAACCGAGCTGTTCACGAACAGTTCGTGGTTCGTTCTCTTAATAGTTCGTTCATGTTCGTTCATGTAATAAGTGAACCGAACACGAACACAATTTTAGGGCTCGTTTATTTAACGAGTCGAACACGAGCCGAGTCTTATAAACGAACATCGTTCGTTTATTCTTGTTAAAAAAATACATTATATTTTATCCTCACCAAATATCTGTGTGTATTGGGACGTGTGCTACTGCTGGGACGTGGATGCATTTGGATCACTTATCCTCACCAAACTCATTTCCTTTCCCTTCTCATCAACTCATTAGAGATCGGCAACAGCCAAAGACACCCGTGCGCCGTGGCCCCTCTCTCATTAGTACATCGCCGGCCTGACCACACCCCACGCCGCCGGCCAGACCACTGCTCACGCCACGACCAAACCACTGCTCAGGCCACGGCCAGACCACTGCTCAGATCACGGCCAAACCACTGCCCAGATCACGGCCCAGATCACGGCCACACCACTGCTCAGATCACGGCTCAGGTCACGGCCAGACCACTGCTCAGATCACGGCTCAGATCACGGCCAGACCACTGCTTAGATCACGGCTCAGATCACAGCCAGACCACTGCTCAGATCACGGCCCAGACCACTGCTCAGATCACGCAAGACCAGTGCTCAAATACTCTCGAATACTCGGAACAGTGCCCCCTGTCTCTCAACACACAAGAACAGTGCCGGCCAGACCACCGCCCACACCGCCGGCCAGATTGCGCCAAGTCAGGCCACAGGCCCACAAACGGTAGCTGCTCGCCTGCTCCTCCACACAAGCCAAGTCGTCTGATCTCTGAAGCCTCTCTGATTGCGAGCATCTCATTCACAGACAAGCTAATTAGAGCTTATTGCTCTAAAGTGATCAGATTAAATCTCTTTCTCTGGTATGTTTTCAACTCTCTGAAGTAAAGGAAGTAAATAAGTAGGAGTTCTACTCTTTCTTTAGCTGGTCATGGGCATGGATTCTAATAGCAAAAATATATATACTTTATCACATATTCACATTAATCATGTATATAACAAAACTACTGGAATTGGCTTGTTATGTTAGAGCTGGGTTGTGTCAATGACAAGTTGGGCAGACTGTAAGAATTGGCTTGTTATGTTAGAGCTTAGAAGGTTAGTAATGAATGAGGAAGTGTCGAAAAAAACATGCATAGGCAGCTACGGACATTACATTGATTGTTGGTTAATTTTGTCTACTTTTTGGTGAGTCTAAGTAGTGCTTTACATGGTAGTGGGTCTAAGTAAGCAGATTTAAGACCTCAGCTCTTATGGAAAGAGCTTGTTGAGGGTTGATGTTCTTAGAATTTGCAGCAATATATGTGTTCCTTAGAGTTGACGAATCTGATTCATTTACATGCATAGGCAGCTTCGGACATTACATTGATTGTTGGTTAATTTTGTCTACTTTTTGGTGAATCTTAGTACTGCTTTACATGGTACTGCTTTACATGTTTGTTGAGGGTTGATGTTCTCAGAATTTGCAGCAATGCATGTGTTCCTTAGAGTTGAAGAATCTGATTCATTTACATGCATAGGCAGCTACCATGGCTAGCTACTAGAGAGAATAGCATGAATGAGCTTTAAGTGAACAGTTAGCGAACATCTAAGTACTGCTTTACAGTTAGTGTGAATGAGCCCTATCATATACTCTTTTGTTGATAATTGTTGGTTAATTTTTCATTAAGGACATTACATTGATTGTCGGTTGATTTTGTCTACTTTTTGGTGAATCTGAGTACTGCTTTACATGGTTCTTTACTAGGTACAAAATGACATTCATTAAATTTTGTTTTCCTAAGATCTACAATGATGTTGAGTCAAAAAAGAACATTGAGTTGGTGTCAGGTTCCTACTTGAGGTGTATAAGGAATATGTCTTGAATCATGCTTTGCATTGCTCGAGTGTAACTAAGGAAATGAATGTTGTGGGAGGTTCTAGTACTACTACTACTACCTACAAAGCTAAAGGGAAGACAGATTATGATCTCTATGTGAGGAGCATGGAAAATGTGATGCCTATTAAGTCTGACTTGGAAACATACCTTGAAAAATGAGTGTACATTTGTGAGGTGAATTGTGAGTCTCAGTTTGATGTTATTGAGTGGTGGAAAGCGAACAATCTTAAGTATAAAATATTGTCAAAGATGGCGGTTGATATACTTTCAATTCCAATAACCACAGTTGCTTCGGAGGCTGCCTTTAGCACCGGTGGTAGGGTTATAGACCCCTATCGTGCATCATTATCGACAAAGACTGTAGAAGCTTTGATATGTGGAGGAGATTGGATACGTTCCTTATACGGAGTAAAGGAAGTATACACTGTACGTTACTCATTTATTTATATTTTTACTATAGTTAACAACGTTATTTCATTGTATCCAAGTATATTATATACAATGTTTCTTGCTAACTTTCGTCGTTTTTTTTATTTTGTAGCGCACAACCGAGGAAGTAAAAGAGATTGAATTGCCTCAGTAGTAGTTTATGTATTAAGGTTATTGATTCGGTCCATTGAGTAACGTCACATTTGAATATTATTTATCTTTGTGACGTTAAATAGTGTGTGATTATTTTTTGTTTGAACTCATAAATCTTCTATCGGTTATGCAGGACAAAATCAAGGAGGAGATTGTAAATTTTGTTGTGATTGCATGGGAGATACCTCTGTCTAGATTGTTTTTGGGAGTATAGCCACATCTTTTGTACAAGCATTTTGTATGACATTTAATTTGCTACTTTAAATGTTGAAAACTTGTAATTAAGGTATTAGCATACTTCACATCTCAGTAGCATCAAGTCAATTAGTGTGTGTGTGTGTGTGTGTGTGTGTGTGTGTGTGTGTACATAGAAAATTGTTTAAACTCTTAATTGTTGGTTTTGTTTTTTGAGGACTAATCAAAGGAGAAAGCTGCACTTTTTTTGTGGACTGCATGCTTGATACGCTATTTGGACTGTGCATTGGAAGTATAATTGCATATTTTGTACATGATTAGCTACGTCTTTTGTACAAGGCATTATTTTGTAAACTCTTGTTTAATGCAGTTGTTGTAATGTAATTGGCATGATATTTGTGACTACAGTAATGAATGTATGGAAGAACATAATCGTTAATGATTGTATAAGGTTCGTGACAGGTTTCCAGGTTGTCTCTAAGCTAATTTAGTTTGTTTGTAACAATAAATTTATACGAACATAAACACGAACTCAAGCTCGAGCTCGGTTCGTGAAGCTTAAACGAACAAGCCGAGTCGAGTTCAATCTTTCGATTATTTTCGCGAACCGAACACGAACACAAAATTATATATGCTTAACGAACACGAGCCGAGCTCAAACATAACTTTAGAATAAACGAACGAGTTCGAACATGGCCATGTTCGGCTCGAACTCGGTTCGTATACAACCCTATACATGATGGCTGAAGTAATTACTCTTTAAGTGTCTTTATGGCTTCTAGTCTTTTCTTAGACCACTTAATATACTTGAGTGGAATTCAGAAATATTTCTCTTTAATCATGGTTGATATGCATGTTCATCTTCCAGTTGTTTGACTTAAGTGGAATTCTTACCGTATTCTTTTGTGGGATTGTCATGTCACACTACACCTGGCATAATGTGACTGAAAGCTCAAGAGTAACGACGAAGTAAGTAATATAGCTTCCACTTTCTCCACAACAATGTGTTCCCTGGACAAGGTCAGAGTATTCATATCACTAACTTCTGATTCTGCTTTGCTGATATTCAGGCATGCTTTTGCAACAATGTCATTTGTTGCAGAGATCTTCATCTTCCTTTATGTTGGTATGGATGCCTTGGACATTGAAAAGTGGAGGTTTGCAAGCAAAAGGTAAGGTATATGCAGGAAAAAATATGACAGACGAAATGTTCTGTATATTGCCCTTGCTCCAGGAGGGTTGAAGTTAGATGGTTCATATATGCATGCTCACCCACCCACACACAAACTTGTACCTGTATATGAGGTCTGCATATGCAATTTTACTTTTACATGTTTCATATAGTATAAACTGGCTCTTCATTTGAATTTCTGCAGCCTGGGAAAATCTATTGGGATTAGTTCAATATTGCTTGGCCTGGTTTTGGTTGCAAGGGCATCTTTTGTATTCCCACTATCCTTTTTCTCCAATGTTACCAGGAAGTCTAAGAGCGAAAAAACTGATTTCAAACAGCAGGTTAATTTCAAAATTTTTATTTGTCTCTTGTTCTCCTGAACTATTCGGTGTAAATTAGAAACTTCATAATATGACTCGGCAGGTTACAATCTGGTGGGCTGGTCTAATGCGAGGTGCTGTCTCGATGGCACTTGCTTATAGTCAGGTAATTTTTGGAGATTCTGATGATCCTTGTCCAAGCAAAATTTATTGGTCAATTATGCAAGTTTAGAACAGCATTGAGAGGGGAACAGGATTGAGTAAAACCAAGGGGAGTCTTGAACTATGTCGCTTTCTTACTGAGAAGGAAATGGTGTGCTTCTCTCTCCCACACTTAGTATAATGTAATATAAATTGGTCGATGAATCCAGAAATGCATTGGCCCAATTTGGCTGGACAAGCTTGAGCTCTTACTTCAAAATGGATTGAAAATTTTGGGCAATCATTTACTGCCTTCTCTCATAAAAATGTGGGCGTCATTGGCATAAGCATCCTTTTATATACTTGGACAGGCCAAAAAAGTGTTCCTCTTTATACATCATGGAGCTGCAATGATGAAAAATTATGGTCATCTTTGAACTTGTATGAATTAACACGGCCAGTCGGCTGATTGGCGCCCTTGTGTCATTTCAGTATTTTGCATACGAAGGGAATTTGTTCTTTCGACTAGATGGAGAGTTTTGTGCAGGTCATTTCTATGTTTTGCATAGAAAGGGAAATATGTTCATCCGACTAGATGCTTTTTTGCTTGCAATTTCAACACATAACGGTGAGCCTGACTTTTGTTACTTGCAGTTTACGAGGGCTGGTCGTACTCAGCAGCCAGGGAATGCAATCATGATCACCAGCACCATCACTGTTGTACTTTTCAGTACAGTGGTAAGGAACGCAACACTCTAATAAAATGAATTTTCCTTATCTGAATTTGTGTCATGAAGTTTGTGTGGTGCTGACATGGTACTTCCTTTTTTTCTTGGTATGTCCCCAAAGATGGCGATACGTTTTTTTAATGTAAACCCCCACCTCACCAAAAGAAAAATAAAGAAGGAAGAAATGTTGATATATAGAAATATATTCTTTGTACGTTTGGCACTTACAATTCTTATTGTATTGAGTCTTGTAAATCCTTGCAGGTATATGGATTAATGACTAAAGCTCTTGTAAGGTTCTTAATGCCTCCGTTGCATCTCATCCCAATAGTGTCTTCTGAACCATCTAGTCCAAAATCCACAACGCTGCCACTTATCAGCAATAGTCGAGATTCAGAAGCAGACATGGGTGATCACAATGTTCCCCGACCAACTAGTTTGCGCATGCTGCTAAGCACTCCAACTCATACTGTCCATCATTACTGGAGAAAGTTCGATGACAGATTTATGCGCCCTGTGTTTGGTGGGAGGGGATTCGTCCCACTTTTTCCTGGCTCACCACCAGAAAGAAGTCTTCATTAGTCCACTGTGAAGTAAAACAATATGCTGAAAGTTTCGTTGCTAGTTGATATGTAGTGTTATAGCTAGGTCTGAGTTGCCTTGTATAGTTTGTTAGCTTTTGGAAAAAGTTTACTTTTTATTTCAATAGTTTCTTTATCTGTAAAGCCTCTGTGAGGTGTGGGGGCAGAGTTGAAAATGCCAGCTGGTAGGTAGTCGGGGTCGGTGATGCTCCGATATGAATCCCGACTGGTTGAACAACTAACTTATGGGTGTTAAACTGGTATCAATTTCTGCCCGTGATTTTGGTGTTGATAATCCCAATTCCTAATTTCTAGGTTGGTTGGCGATTTTATTGCGCTGGGCGCAATTCTCCCTAATTTACTATTTTTGTCCGGAAGGATATTTCTTAGGTAACTTTTATTGGTGAATTTTTTAGCCTAAAGTTGCCGCGGCCCGGGCGTATATTCTCATGTAGACTGGAGATTAGCATACAATATTCATGTTCAAATAGCATGATAACATGATGAGTCTTAACAGCAAACTATCATATTTGCTAGTTAAAATGCTCAATTTTTTGCGTTCGATGAGTGATGGGCTGAAAGTAAACTCCGAGTATGCAGTCAATTTCCTTCCGGATATTTGAGACTTGTCCCCTTCTTCAAATATTGGAGGAAGCCAAAAGAATAGCCTTGCACCAGATGGTTACTTACACTGTTGAGTTTTACTTACCTTCCCTTCTTTTAGATCTGCTGTTGCGTGGATGATTGAAAATAGTTAGCAATTTTAGAGGTGTACTGGTTTATGCTCTCCTTCCCCTTTGCATAATTGCTTCTTCAACCGGTAAGGTAGTCTGATGGATAATTCCTATAAAAATAAAAAAGGAAGTTTTTTACATATTCAGGCCTACATGGAACACTTGCTAGTTGCACTCTCGGCGTCGGAAGGAATGGATAAGATATTCATTTTGTTAGTGACAGTCATGGTTATTGTCAATGGTATTAACATAACAGAAAGTTGGCGAAAGATGGAGATTGTGTATTCAGATTGTGTGTTTTAATGGAGGATACAAAAGCTCTAACTATTAAACAAAATGAGAAAATTGTGTTGGGAGGAAAAATGCTAGATTAAATAGGGCTTATGGATTAAGGTATTGTATTTGATTTATTTGGACCGTACCTGAATGGAATCACATTACAATAATTTACATTAGGATCCTTTCAAATTCATAGTGACATCCTCTCAAATTTCAAGTGGTGAACAGGAGGTTAACTTGAGTTTGAAATTAAATCTTGAAATTGATTGGATGTGCATTAGTAAAAATATATATGCTGGTTGTTCAAGAGAAGTGACATAAAGAAGTCGAACGGTGTCACGAACAATATGTTAACAGAAGCCAAAGAAGCTCGTGTAGTACCAACAAGAGCTCGATGGCAGCTAGTGTTTGCTTCTTGCTTCGCAAAAAGATAAAAGAACCACCAAAAAAGAAACCAAAGTCTGCCGTGAAATGTCGGTCAGTAGGATCACTAGCCCGATCAATATCCGAGTAGGAATGTGTTGAGCATGAAAAAATATTCCTTGTATATAGTGCAGAATACAAAGAAATGACCTGACTCATGACAATTTTATTAAAATTTATGGGACAATCTTCTAAATAATGACCAGCAGTGTCAATGGCATTTTTACAAATTCTGTAGGGCAATCCAGAAGAAATGACTTGACTCGTGACAATTTTATTAGAATTTATGGGACAATCTTCTAAATAATGACTCGTGACAATATATGCACTGCTTTTAGCGAGAATCTAAAAAAATTCCTTTGAAAGGGCGAGAAGAAAAAGTGGCTAGGCCAATCAATATCCGAGTAGGAATGTTTGAGCATGAAAAAATATTCCTTGTATATAGTGCAAAATACAAAGAAATGACTTGACTCGTGACAATTTTATTAGAATTTATGAGATAATCTTCTAAATAATGACCAGCAGTGTCAATGGCATTTTGACAAATTATGTTGGGGCAATTTAGAAGAAAATGACCAGACTCGTGACAATATATGCACTGCTTTTAGCGAGAATCTAAAAAAATTCCTTTGAAATGGCGAAAAGAAAAAGTGGCTAGAAATGATAAGTGCATTTGTGATCTAAATGAACCACGCCATCTTTCTCCATAAAGAAGGTGAGATGCAAAGGCTTCGAATGTGGAAAGGGGCTCCGGTGGAGAAGAGATGCAAGGACAGACTCAAAATCACGGTGAGAGCCATAAAAAACTGAACCAGGTGTTGACAATCGCAGTGAGTAGTAAACTTTTTTTGGTCAGCGTTGCAGTCCCACCTCCGTTTAGATAGTGCAAATTGATTTTAAAAGGAGTGCATCTAGGATAGAAAGATGTTAATTGACTGTTCAAGTACCTGTCTCATGCGATGAAGTGCCCAAAAGCTAGTATTAGTGAGCAAGGTCGGACAAAAAAGTTCACCCACAAAGTGACGCCATAATTACAACGGCAACTACTTTTTCGCAAGGACCTGTCTTCGAGGGTAACGGGGAAGCCTCTGCTTCGTCAGACCCGATGATCTTTGACCCTCGTGGGCAAGGTCCGCGAGTCCTTTAATAGACAAATGGTTTGGAGTTCAAAATAGAAAATTGACCATATAGTCTAACAGAGAGAGAGAGAGAGAGAGAGATACAATTACTACAATGAGCTGGCATCAATACGCTTTGTTATAATTACCAAACGGTCATGTATTTGCGCACACAATTTTCAGCTGTGAACCGTACAACACATCCACAATTTCACCTCCTTAAAGATTTTTTTACCTTAAAATGGGCAAAAGAGTTCCAGATATTACGTGGAGCCGCAAATTTTGATCGTAGCAAATGAACCAACATTGGATGTAAATGTCATGCAACTTCAATTGCAATTATTAATATTAATTGAAGAAATCTAGGGAAAGAAAAAAAATTAAATGCACAGCCGAAGTCCTCCTTGGTATTTTCGACCGTTACATGCTTTCCACTTTTCTGGGACCCAGGGGGCCACAGACGCTCCTCTACTCATAACTTCTTACCGAAAATGGCCTCATTCACATCACTCTACACGTGTACTTAAAGGCTCTCGCAGCCATCGGATTGAGATAGAGACTTCAAACTTAGCAGTAAATAAAGCGACCTGCCCCGGACATTTATGAAAATTCAGAGATTTCAAATCGGCCTGGGCTTCTGGGAACATATGCACGTGGCGGATTGTGATAGGATTAGATTCAACTTCTCAAACAAGACAAAATTCGAGCATCGAGGTGGTATGATTTAACTCCGACTCTGAACACTCTTCTGTTTAGAGAGAGAGAGAGAGAGAGATTGTAGCATTTGGCGTATCAGCTTCCTTCTCCGGGGAAATCGGAGCCCACGTATCTGAGGTACGCTTTCTCCGGTGGTCATCTTCCGGCAAGTATTCTAAGTTTTAGTGCAGGTGATTTAGTGTAACCAACGGATGAGATCAACGAAGATTGGAGGAATTTTCATGCTGCGGGGTCGGTCTTTTTTTGTAAAAGAGTTAAAAGGGTTTATTTCAGTGACTCCGTGTTGCCGTCGTAGGATTCCTAATTTTAAGCGGTTTTGGCGCTTTTGAAAGTTTTAAGCAGCGTAAAGCACTATTTTTGTTTTTTTTTTGGGGGGCAGGATTTCGCTTCTAAAATGCCAAAGTTCTGTTTTGAAAAATACCCTTCAAATTGAGTACTTGTGTTTTTTATTTATAATTGTTGTGGTAGTTCTATAGGCCATCTGCTTAGCCTTTCCTCCCCAACCCCCGTTTTGTTGATGAATAGAGAGGTTTCTTGAATCTTTCTTGAACGCCTTAAAGAAAAAAGAGAACAAACCTGATTGTTCATATGAGTTTTGGGTTTATGAAAGGTAAGAGAAAAATGGAGGCGAAGAACAAGCTGTCAACACAGTACTCGTGGTGGTTTGACAGTCACAACAAGAACAACCCAAGACGGTCACCGTGGCTCCAATCCACCCTCGCAGGTAACTACACAACCCACCAATTTTCCTTTCTTTTAATTTTATTCTTTTAAATTCGTTGGGGGTTTTAGTTAGTTTTGGTCTCAGTTTTAATTAAGCAATCTGAAATTTGATGTATCTGCCATCTTTGGAACTTAAATAATTTGACAGTTGGAGTGGATGTGTGTTTAGTCAAGGGTTGACTGGCTAGTTAACTTGCCATGATTGAGTGGGTTACACTAACCAGGATGACTGAACAAAAAGAAAGAAAAATTATCTTATCAAGTATCACAGACCCGTTCTGAAGAGAGTATAGCCTTCATGCAGATTTACAAAGAATATGCCCGCAAAAAGGACTGATTTTGATTACAGAAAGCTTGCTGAATTAGAACTTAGAATCTTATTATGTCGAAGCTGTTGTGATCCATGTTGAAATGGTAGTGTAGGTGGGTACAGATATTTGCTCATCTTTTCGTATGTTACAAACTGGAGGGACTGCTTTGTGTTTGTTAAGCTTAGAACACTAGTATATGGGGTTTGTCTAGAGTTCGGCCAGTAGTCTATCAAAACTCAAGGCAGTGCCCATTATTTTCTAGTACACGAGAAAATGTTCATTCTGTCATTGCACAACGTTGCAATATGATTGGACAGTTACACAAATTTGCACCCTCTATTAATTGTAGAATTCTGCCAATGGTTGCACCATATTTTGTACCAAATTCATCCAACCGTGACATCACGTCATATCTACACCATGATACTGAATTTTTCCACCGCTTTATGATGTTTCTCTCTATTCCGTACAGTAATGCTAAATATATAGTCAAGTGTGTTATGAGCTCAAAGCATATGAGTACCGGATGATGGAGGGTTCCACATGCATCATGAGCTGATGACTAAAATTAGAAAGTCTGGGGCTTTTGGAAGGAATGGGGGTCAGAGGACTTCAGCCCAACTTTGTCCATGGTGTGTCCCCTGTTCCCCTTTCTTTCTTCAGCCCAACTTTATTCTGGTAGCCATACATGAGATTGGTGTGATGATTAATGGCTATCACAATTCAGAAGCATGTGGTCCATCAAAACTCACAATTTAAAAAGCTTTGGAAAGCAATGGGGTCAGAAGAAGAAGTTTCATTCTTATGCTTTTGGCTTTCTTCATACATCCAGTGTTTAACCCTCTTAAAGTACTCTTTCGTAGCATAATAGTGTATCGGTCCCATTGCAGCAATTAACACTTATATTAAGCTATCCTAAGCACAAGATGTGCCCCATTTGTTGGGACGGCCCAAGTGTATTTATTTCTCCATCATTGCTGCATCAAGATCGTGACCGGTGAATCCTTGTTTTAGTACGCTTTTATCATGAGATCTTATAGATTGGCAACAAAACAAACTTTTCCAGACTGTTAACAACTGATCAGAACTCTTTAACTAACTCGTCTATTACCAGCCAGCAGAAAGAGGAACTCCCTTGCATGCTTTGCTTGTGTAGTATGCTCAAGCTGTAAATTAGAAGCGGTTACGTTTACTGTCCAAATACATATGCAAGTACACCACTCTTTCATTCAGGATGAATACATGCTTATCTATTTTCCTTGGTGAAAGTGTGCAATTGAATCAAAAGGTGCTTTGCTTCTATATTTCAAAGTAAAACTTTGCTGAGGTTTATTTGTATGCTTGCTGGTCACCTTGCGGCAGAACTGGATGATAAGACCAAGGCAATGCTAAAAATAGTCGAGGAAGATGCAGATTCCTTTGCCCAACGCGCAGAGATGTACTATAAGAAGCGACCTGAGCTAATTTCTATGGTTGAGGATTTCTATCGAGCTCATCGCTCCTTAGCCGAGCGTTATGATCTAGTCAAGGCAGACCCTGGAACTCGCCACTTAACCCCGTGGACATCATCCCCAGTATCTTTCAACAAACACCTATATGAGAAGTTAATGTGCTCTACAGAAAAATCCTACGACAGCTGCTCTGAGACCTATGGCCCTGAGGAATCTGGTGAGTCCGAGGTTGATGATCCTGAACAAGATGAAGAAGAAGAAGAAGTCCAGTCCAAGAGAGAAATGGAAGAAATCTCAAGTGGTGTTGGTAACATTGAAATGACGAGGCTGACGGAAGAGATCGTGAGACTCAAACAAGGGAACAATGAAATGACAAAGTTGAGGGAAGAGATTGGGATACTCAAAGAAGAGAACAGAATTCAAACGGAGCAACTAATGCAGAAAGATGAAGATAAAAGAGAGGCCATAAGGCAGCTCAGTTTAGCAGTGGATATGCTCAAGGAAGAAAATGTGGAGCTCAGAAGGAAACTTGCTAAAGACTTGCCCAAGAAACATAACCAATCGGAGTTCAACAGATTGAAAGGGATGCTATGGGGAAAGTTTTTCCATGGCTCACCAAAGTCACAGGCTAGTGTTGTTGCTCTGTAGATCGAGTTTCTAGCAAGTAACTAATGGAACACAGTTTTTAAATGTATCATTGTATAATGTAGGGATCTATCCCTTTGTCTTAGAACACAGTATTGTAGTTTTCAATACTACACTTTTCTGTTGTCGTTGATATTGTTTTCTAGATGAATAGTAAGTTTTGAGGAGGTACGAATTTCATGTATAGCATTCAGTTATTTTCCAGCTCAAGTCAGTGCATTACCTTTTCGTCTTTCCTTTCAGTATAGGCATGTGTACAGCAATTGGTAACAATGAAAGAAATAAAGCAGAGCAAATAAATAATCCACTGCCATTGACAACTTTTGAATTGAAAATGCTGGGTCATTGAAGTGGGTGAAGAAACAACAAATAAAGAGAAGAGGCAAATTTGCCGAAAATGACAACCTTATTTATGTTTGAATATTTTTTGGGACATATAATCACTACATAGAACAATGGAATACACCTCAGTAATCTAACCTCACATTGTTGACAATATTATATACTCCTACTTGAGAGTGGAACACAGAGCAAATTCTACAAGCAATAATTGAAGATGCCCATTATCAGAGTATCCCTCACATCACATACCAGAAAGCTGCACGATGAAACTTTACTCACATTAACCAAAAAGCTAATGAACAACAAAGAGCTACCATCACTGAAGTACTGAGGGAGCCAGGGACATTTGCGGAGGAGAATGGGAGAGACCCAGATGGTGCAATGACCATACTGGGTCCAGGAGCAAACATGTCATCAGGGTTTGGAGGGCTTGGGCTGGAAGGAATGATGGGCAGTGAGGACTCAGATGGCGAAAGCCCAGAACCACTTGGGGAAGGAAAGAGAGGAGTAATGTCTGGGGAGAGAGTTGGAACAGGGGAGGATAAGGGAGCATTTGGCAAAATTGCTGGTGCAGCAGAGATATCAGATATTGGTAATGCTGGTGAAGATAAGCAGTAGCCAGCCATGAAAGCAATAAGCAACACCAAGACTGACCACATAGTAGTAGCAGTAGTAGCCATTAAATAATAAGGAAATCAAGTACCCTTTGCCCAAGAAGCTGAATAAATGTCTGTCTTCTTGAGAGAGAAGAGATGGAATGAATGAAGTAAGTCGAGGAGACTCTAAGACTCTATCATGATTGAATGAGTGAAGGCTTAAAAGGAGAAAGAGGTAAGAAGTTTTGGGGGTGGGGACGGAATGAAAGGTGGCAAAAGGTAATTGGGAGTGGGTTCTGATGAAACAGCTTGATTATGTTTGGCTAAGGGACAAGATTGATATTTGGTATTTTACTGCAAACTGTATTCTGCAGCACATGGAGATGAGGGTGGTGTGTGTGTCGTTTTCCTTGGTGGTGGTGGTTGGTGCTGATACTCTCGTTTGTCCATGAAATTCCTTTTCCTGTTCGAGGATGCCAACCCTTCAAACTGTTCATGTGATGCTCCGTGAATACTGGGTGATTCTGATGCTGAAAATTTTGGAATAACACATTGAGGTGAAACTTTGAAGGAACATAACCAGAAACTGTACAAGAATCAGCCCATTTAGCGATGGTAGGGGCCTCTACCATTTTCCGAGTGATCGTCAATACTCTCTTCTGTCCCGTTTAGAGACCTGAGATGGACTTACAAATAATTTTAAGCGAGTTCTTGAAAAAGAAGAAATAGCATCTAGCTTCATTATATCTGTCGAAACATATGAAAATTCTTTCTTTGAATTATGATAACACGATAAGTGTGTTTTATCATAAAGTCACTTGTATCCGTTGATAAGACAAAATGGTGAAGGCATTAGAAATTTATGTGCAAAACCATGATTGCCCCTGCAGCCGGTTGTGTGCGTTCCGTGAATGTTGTTGGGTGATTTTGATGGTGATGAATTTGGACAAAAGGACACCAGGCCGTAAGGAATAGCATTGAGTTGGAACTTTGGAAGGGAGGATAGAGGAACATAACCACAAAAATTACAAGAAGCAGCCCATTTAGCTATAGTATGGGCCTCTCCCTATCAGAGTTTTCCGAGTGATGGTCACTAATATTTGTTCAGTCCGGAGGGCCTATTGACTTCTTCTCAATAGATAATGGGCGTCAGTTCTGACCCATTTAGAGGCTTTTGATGGACAATGCATGTTGAAACATATAAACAGCTTCCTTTGAACTCTGAATTAATCCCTTCTAAGTTTTTAAGATTTATTTTTTTTAATCAAAGAGAACGATGTTTATTCATGACGAGAGTTAAAATCTTTGTGGATGTCAAACATATGTATGACACCTCTTCCATCCGGCCTTTAAAGTCGATTACGTTCCGTACAAATTTCGCTAATTTGTGGGTTAAACAAATTTCGATACACCTAACTAACGAAAATATACAAGAGCTATAACAGGTAATACACATAAAACTCGATAGATTTTTCTCTGAATAATTCAAAGCTTGGATGATAGTTTTTAGATATAATCTTAGTACATGTAAACATCCATCTAGTTGAACTCAAATAACAATCATAGATAAATATTAATCGTTTGACAAATTAAAATGTATACATGCACTAAATTTTATCTAAAAATTTTGCAAAACTCAGTCCGAAGCCTTGGCTCGAAAGACAGCACAGGGTCCATTACAAGTTTGCAACCGACCCAAAGTGCAAGCTACATGCCGCAATCTAGGTTAGCTCCATGCGGCTGTGACGCCGTTGAGACCTCCAGGCAAAGCTTATAAGATGTGTGCTACACAACAAATTAGGTCCTCGGGAACGCCGTGGAAGTGAAAACAACGTTGCTGATCAGTTACAAAGCTCAGCTAATATGGCATTGGCAAGACTTGCATTGATTAGGGACTTTGTTAGACCAGTTGGTTAGACGTGACCAACTCTACACTCAAATCCTTGCTGACCCTGTGAAGTGTCCCACTTTTCAAGTTTCATTTAGGATAATATGAAGGCAGATAAGTTTTCTTTGGTTGCAGAGAAGAAGGTAAAGTAATTACAAAAATTGAAGTAACAACTAACAACAGTATTATGGAGTTGCAATTTGTTTTTGACTTTTTGACGGGTATTCCTATGAATGTGGAATGATGGGGAAAAAAAAAAAAGTTCTGCACATTGCCACTAAAGAAAACCTTGACACACAAATAGTATAGCTTTGTATGGCGCTCGTATAACCGCTCTATTTTGGATGCATCTAAAATGAATGTGACAGTATCAATTCAACTCAGGGCGGATATAAGGGGTAGCAAGTGGGGGCTTTGGCCACTCCAAGAATCTTGAAATCGAGTGATTAATTGCGTAAATAATAGTTTTTGTCTCCTAACTCAGAATAAATGCGTATATTCTTTCTTAAATCACGTCATGCATTCATTCTAATCATCGCGTCATTAGACTTTATCAAATCGTTAATTTATATATAAAAAAAGAAACAATTAAAACACCTATTCTACATTTATTTCACGTTCCTTTGTTCTCGTACAATATAAACAAATTTAAGTATTGATTAATATTTCACTTATTGCATATTGCTTTGGGCAATTTTTATTTTATTGACTACTTTTTGTTTGTTTAACAATTATTCATATGCCATTATACTTTTGGTAAATTTTTAATTGCCATTAGGAGCATAACATATAGATATGTAACATTTTCATTTTTATTCTAATAAATATACTTTGACCTCTCAAAGGTAAGATTCTAGATCCGTCTCAATGAGAACAAGCACGTCCACAAGGAAGACGACTCCCATGCACGATTGGTGAAGGACTTACGTCTCTCGAGTAGTCTCCTACGTCGGGAGAAGCTTTGAATTGATGGCCAAGCTTCCAATGTTGCTTGGAAAGTTGTTGACGGGAAAGTAAACCAAGTTGTCTCAGGACATTACTAATAGCTATGAGGTCACAACATGCTCGTGACTCTGTACACATGACCGCAATGTCGAAACTAACAAAATATAACTTAAATTATGGTGGTTATTATAATTGGCTGGGAGCGTGTTGTATTTTCTTAAGGACTCGTTCATGCTCGCTCATTCTCATGGCGGTTGCCTCGTGTTCGGCAATGATTTTCAACAGCGACGATCAAAGAAGGGGTTCGGCGAGGTTTCCTTGGTGTGAAAGTTGGTCTCGTGGCAGGCTATGCTCTACAGAGAGTTTGTGGCCACTATGAGTTAGGTTGCTAAGTTTGGTTCTGAATAGAGAAGATCTCGTTGATGCCCAAGGTAACATCGGGGCAGGAGGTGGCTCCAGAGGAACTTTTTGTGGTCGCTTAACTGGTTTTGGACTGCCAGTTGTTCTGTCCTTGACGTTGGCAGATGAATTAAGGCTTCACAAAGGATGCTGCTGACTCTCAAATACGTGGGGTTGGTGTGTAGTTAAGTCGATAACTAAAAGTAATAAAACAAAGTGATTCACATAGAAGTGTTTTTGTATTGTTTTATAATATAGAATGGATCCACCAGTGAGTCGTCTGATGTTAACTTTTTGCCTTTTAGCTTTATTTATCTAGAGTAGACTTCATAATCTTACGTATTTAGAATTTGAAAAAAAAAAAAAGAGTTCTACGTCATGGCACTGTTACAAAAGTACAGCTTGACACACAAATAGTATAGTTATGTTGGGCCGTATCATCGGCCCATCTCAAATGCTTGATTCTGAATGCATCTAACGAATGTGACAGCATCAAATCAATTCAGGGGCGAATACAAGGGGTAGCAAGTGGGGGCTTTGGCCGTCCAGAAAAATCTTGAAAATTAAGTGACGAATTGCGTAAGTAATTGTCTCTGTCACTTAAATCAATACAAATACTTCTATGCTTTCTTAAATCATGTCACGCATTCATTCTGGTCATCACATAATTTGACTTTATCAAAAGAAGGTTAATTTATAAGAAAGGAACAATAAAAACACATAACTTATTTATTTCAGTTTCCTTTTGTTCTACTGTTGTACAATGTAAGCAAATCTGATAGCGTTAGCCAAATGGGGTATTTTGCAAGCGCAATCTGACAGTCCATCCTGAAAGATTGACGGTCCAGATCGCACTCTTTTCGAAGTTGTCCGCGACACTATGTCGCGGACGGACTTTTTTACCTTTTTACCCCTCCGCCCCGTCCGCTATACTGTTTCCCGGACAGCATAAATGGCAACCGCTACTCTTTCTTGCGGTTGCAAAATTTTACTAAAGACGTGGTTGCAAAATTTTATTTAAATCCCAGCCCCCAACCGCAACAAAGTGTTGCGGTTGGTCATTTTTCCTTTTTTTTTTCCTCTTTCTATGTGGCCCACCTTTTCTCTCTTTGTGTGCATGGCCCACCTTTTCTCTCTTTCTTTCTGGCCACCTTTTCTCTCTCTCTTTATGCTTTTCTCTCTCTCTTTTTCTCCGTGCGTGGCCCACCGTTTCCCTCTTTCTTTCTTGCTACCTTTTCTCTATTTCTCACTTTGTGCACAGGAGATGCCCAATCGCATAAAAGTGTTACGGTTGGGCTATTTTTTTCATGGAGTGTTTTGTGGTAATGATGACCAACCGCAACAAAGTGTTGGTAAAAAAAATATGATGACCAACCGTTACACTTAGTAGCGGTTGGGTCTTTAGTAAAATTTTGCAACCGCATGAAAAGAAAGAGCAGCGGTTGCCACTTCACGAAAAATAAACATATCTGAGCCGTCCACGAGTACAAGTGGACGGCTAGATTTATGGTGGAGAAATTGTTATTTCTCCACCGTAGACAGGGATCGGCTCCCTTCAAGTTTTACGTTTTTGTTTTTTTAAAGTACGTCCCCTACATTATGTAGCGGACTATTTTTTTTGACAAAAATACCCTCTAGCTTCCGTCCGCTACATTATGTAGCGGACTAATCTTCTGACTTTTTCCTCTTTCTCTCTCCTTCTCCTCATTTAATGTTCTGACTTTTTTCCTTCCTTTCTTTCTCCTCTCTCTCATTATTTTTTTCTCTTTCTCTCCTTTCTCTAATTAACTCTCTTACTCTCTCTCTCTCTCTCATCCATGCCAGAAACCGAAGGGAAGAGGAAGCCTCTTGGCGTGCGAAGAACCCTTTGTGCGAAGAAGCTGCCATTAGGAGGAGCAGCATCGGCTGTTGGACCTCGCGGTTGATCAGGCAAATCAGCGTTGGCGGCGGCGACGGCAGTTGTGGTATTGCTAGTCATGCTTCGGAGCTGTCGCCGGCGGGGTAGGAGAGAGCAGTAGAGCTTAGCTAATAGCACCAGGACCAAGCCTAACACCATCTCATCCACCTAGAACAGTGACCGCGGGATGGACACCATCTCGTCCACCTAGAATAGCTCCACTTCCGGCGACGACAGAGGAAGGAAGCAATCCACTTGCTGTGGCAACCCCATTTTGGGTGGTAAAACTGAGACCCAATTGAAACCCAATTGAAATTTTGAGACCCAACTAAAATTTTGAGAATTTTGAGACTTAATTCTTCATCTGCTCTCTACCTCTCTCTGTTTAGATTAGTTATTTATCTTGCATAGAGATTTGGGATGGTGGAGGTTTGAATGGTGGTGGTTCGGGGAGGCACAGGTTCAGTGGTGGTGGCGATGAATTCAGTGGTGGTGGCTAAATGGTGGTGGTTTTGGGTTCATTTGAGTTTAATTTTTGTTGTGGTTGTGGGTTCATATGAGTTTCTGGTTTTTTTCTTGTAAGGAATTTTTGGTGATGCAGCTTCTTTCTTTAATTCCTACGGAGGCTTTTACATGTTCAGCACTTCAATTTTCTTCGGTGCTTATCATCACTTGACCAAAAAAGAGCCCAGTAAAGAGCCCCAATCCAACTCACGAAAAATCAACAACGCATTACCCAAAACAAAAATACAGGAAGAAATACAAGATCGGCAATAAATATAGTACGGCTTGTTGCTGATGGACTTGAACGGGTTCTGTCCGACGGAGCTGCAGGTGGCCGGACACACTCTTTCTCTCTATTCTGTGTGTGAAGTGAAGCAGGATAAACATGAAAAAGAGAGAGAGGGGGGGGAGGATGAGAGAGAAAATAAAAAGTGGTCAAAGAAAGAGAAAGGAGAGAGAATATTCATGAGGAAGAGAAAGAGACATGAGCATTGATGAGGGAAGAGAGAGAGAAATAGAAACAGAAACATGTCAGACAAATAATGTGAGAAATGAGAGAGAAAGGGGAAAAAAGCACTGCCTACTCTTCCGCTGCATAATGTAGCGGACGAGAGCTGAAGGGTATATTTGTGAAAAAATTGTCCGCTACATAATGTAGCAGACGTACTTTAAAAAAAAGTAAAAAAAAGATCTACGGGACAGGACCTGACATGTGTCAGCCTAGGGACGTCCGCTACACTGTATAGCGGATGCCTTTTTGCTATCGCGTGTCAGGACTTGAATGCTGTCCGGGATACAGTGTAACGGATGGGACGGAGGGGCAAAAAGGTAAAAAAGTCTGTCCGCGACATAGTGTTACGGACGACTGACGGTATTCGAAAAGGGTGCGATCTGGGCCGTCCATCTTTCAGGATGGACGGTCAGATCGCGCTTGCAAAATACCCCATTTTGCTAGCGCTATCAACGAATCAGCTCCCATATATATATATATATATATATATATATATATATATATATATATATATATATATATATATATATATATATATATATATATATTTGTTATCAATATTTGTATATATTAACACTCTTTGACCTCTTCAAAGGTAAGATTCCAAACCCGTCCCGATGGATCTCGTCCACCCCCATGCACGGTACGGTTGGTGCGGGACTTGTAGTCTCCTACCTCGGAAGAAGCGTTGAGGCTTCAGACAGTTCCAGTGTTGGTTGGAAAGTTGTTGGCAGGAAAGAAGACGAACCTGAGTTGGCTCAGAAGCGGATGGATGATGAACGTATGGAAAGGGACTGCTGGGTTGAAGGAGACGTGCATGGCCTTCCCCTTTCTTGGTACTCCTTCATTGAGAACGAGGAATGATTAGCTCCCCCAGTTTTGAATTTGATTAAGCAACGTACGTGACAGTTGTAACTTGATTGTGAGGTTAAAGGCAAACATAGTTAATCATCTTTGTCCCTCCAAATTTTTACACTGCTGCTTTTGATCCAGTTTCATCACTCTCTCTCTCTCTCTCTCTCTCTCCGTCTACCCTCTGTTTTTTTATTTACTTATTTTTTTATGGTCTCATCCTCTCTTAACATAAGAAATTTTTGTTGTTGCTATCCCACTTGTATAAAGGTAGCTATAATTTTGTACTCTAGTCGTCCCTAATTAATCGGTCAGCTTTGACTTGCACGCTTATTTACGATCTAAGTCCTATTTTATGTATTTTTTATTATATCCCAAGAGAGAGAAAAAGGGACAAATGGAAGATAATGGGCTAGGAGACAGAGAGAGAGAGAGAGAGAGATGAGTTGGTGGAGGATTATACATGGAGAGAAAAATATAATAACAATTTATGAAAAGGGTAAACATGAAAAAATACCTGTGAAATCTTTTTTAATTTGAAAAGCGATCAAGTTTTTTTGGGACAGCCAAAAAAGAAGATAGGATCAATTAATTAAGGACGGATGGAGTATATGACAACAACTAATGGTCGTTAAATATACTTAGCGGCATTTCTCCTAATACTTTTAATAGCAATTCGTATCGGCACTTTTCTAGCGGTACTAATGAAAGTTACTAAAGACACTCAACGATCTTTAATTGTCATTACATAGAGAGTTATAGTTATCTTCTTACAATCCAAATAGCTGCCAAAAAAAATTTCGTACATAAACACTTTATGACAAGTTCATTTTTGTGATAAACTTATACTTTTCATCTTTGAGGGTACATATATACATGTAATGATCCAGTCATGATCCGAGCACAGCCCCCCTTAACCTTATGTTTTTGTGTATATCTTTGTCAAGCTCAAACTCAACGTTATTCAGACGCAATCCCAAGTCTCTATATTTATGCATTGCTATATAAATACTTGATATACCGCATTAGATGTGGAAGACTGTGAATGACTTTATATGATCCTGTCAAAAAACTCATAAGTACCAAGATTAGTGAAGCAGTGAACTTGATCGTTACAATACATGTATATGATAAATACTTGTCAATTTTATTTTGTTGTATCAATGCCAGGCAAGCTCTGTATAAAGTAGATTTTAACTAAGAAAAATAGCTAAAGGAGGATCTTATTTCATAATAGAACCACAGAAAAATACATGGATTGGAGGATGTTTCCCAATCTGCTAATGTGAAAGAATTTTGGAGGTGAAAAATATTTGATGCTATCAGGGTTTTAGGAAGACAGCTATAATCCCTTGTATAGCGATAATTAATGAGCGCTAAATATTTTTAGTGACTTTTTTCCTAATAGTTTTGGTGAAATTTTTCGACCGCAGTTTTTTATTGTCACTAAATAAAAGTCAGTAAAAATATTTAACGACAATTAATTGTTACTATATGAAGAGTTGTGACTATGTTTCAACAATACGGTTAGCAGCAAAAAAAATTCTTGGGAGATATACGTATGTCAAAGGTGCTCTGACGTTACTTCCATTTTTTACCACTGAAGAGATGAGACCACTTGACCTCCACCTCTTTGTTTAGCTAGGTTTATGTAGTGGACTAGCCGTGGTTTGGGGAGGGAGTAGCTTGAGGCAATTCGGTCCGAATCTCTTCTGTGTAAACAATTTTGAGGGAGGGTTGTGGTGCTTGGGACCTCCTTTACTTTGGTTTTTGACGCTGTTGTGATTGTTTATGAATTGTCCTTTTTAGGCTCAGGTTGCTTATGAATTATCCTTTCTAGGCGTAGGATTCAATGGTGCTTGGAAGTAGCAGAGTGGCGGTGGAAGGCTATCGATCTTACAGTGATAAGGACCTCTTACTTGTGCTCTGATTCCATAGAATGACGAGGTCACCATCGGTTCGTGCAATCACGTGCGAATTTATTTTTCGCTTGCCTCCTCTTATTTTGTGAGTTTTAGAAGCTCTGTGATTATTCCTTTTGTAATGGTCACGGCACGTCATTACTCTGTCGCATACGTTTATGCCGGAAAAAGTAAAGCAACAAAAGACTGACCGACAAAACTCTTGTAACTTTTATTATCAATGTTATTCTCTCATTTAACTTACGAAAAAAAACTATGGAAGACAACTAATGGAGGACCTTCTTTCCTGATATAACCAAAGAAAATTACATGGATCAGGAGGACTTTCCCAATCTGCTTATATGGAAGAACTAAGGAGATATTTGTATGTCAAATGTGTTTTGACAGTAGCACTTTCAATTCTTTACCCACAAAAGAGACGAGACCACTTGAGCTTTAATTTAATACATAGTAGGACAATCCATCCATCTAATTTAATATATCAGCAGCACATCGGGACCAAGTCGCCAACAAGAGTTGGTTCAACGGTCCTCAGGATCCCAATCCAGGTTTCCCACCTGGGTTCGAATCCTGCCCGCCGCACTTGTTGGTGGTAAACTTACGTCCTCGCCCTACTTGTGCTTCACACACGGGTCCTTGTGTGCTTCGGCCCAGACATAGGTGCGGGAATCGGGGGCTCAGATGTATGTGGCGGCCTTGTAGGTCCCCGAGGCGCAATACTCCCTACCGGTTGGATTAGAGCCTTACGGTCCAGCCTTGTCTTCGATCAAAAATAATCTGGACCAAGTCAATCTCAGAACCGAGTCATTTGGAACTAAATTATGTGCATGTATGACCTCCGACTTTTCATTTAAGAACGTGGTTGAAAGATACAGTGATATTTGAATTTCATTATTACGATACGAGTTTCATTTTAATATTTTTGATAAGATATTATGGAGCTCATTTAATTATCAATCTCTTATGATATTGTTGCTTGCTTCCTAAACACTCTTAAAATGACATTATCGCGCATTGCTTCGCGCTTACAGGTTGTTTAGCTTTAACTCAAGTTGATTGAGTTAAGCGCTAAACCTAAATTAGATTAGATTTGACTTTATCAATTATTAGAATCTAATTCATTGCACAACTATGCATTAAGTTTGCCTTCGCTTGTAAATATACACTAAATCTATAGTTCAACTTTATAACTTAACACACATATGTATATACTTTTAAAAAGTCAGATGGCTGTAATTTATTGATATCAACATCAGCATTGGTATATAATAAGCATCCCTAATCCAAATGCTCATCCTCATAACAATTTTCTGTGTAAAGTCTCTTGAAATGGTGCATATCAAACATGAAATGGTGCATATCAAACATAAGTAGCAACAATATGATGAAAAGACAATGTAGAACCCAGTTGACTGTCACATCTCTATGCTGTAATTAGAAGTCAAGCAAATTTATCTCATGGTTCTAAAATTACTTTGATTGTACCAAAGTGGAAACTATGTGATATATATTCAAATTGTATCCTACATGCAAAATTTCCTTCAACCAACTTTTTGCTGTTTACATGTTTGTACCACATGCATTAAACTTTGTACAAAATATACAGGGACAAATCATTTGCATGACCAGAGGGGGCCACGGCTACTCCCCAAAATTTGATTTTTTTTAGTTTTTTAATAATGAGCAATGATATTTAAAATATATACGAAATGCTTTATATTGTAATATTAATGTAATAGTTTTTTTTTACTTTGTTTTTAACTTTTTATGTCACCGGCCGCATAATCTTTATCTTTGTCTTTCCCTTTCTCTGCCCTATCTTCAATCTTTCAAATTTTAAATTCTAAATCTTACAAAGAAACACGAATAGATCAAAATTAGTTCTTCAAAATCTTTCCATTTCCCTTGTCTTTCTTTCACTTTGACCATCAATCTATACATATTTGAAAAGTTACATTTTTCACGTTTTCCTATTTTGTGAAACATTGCCGAATTACTTCCAAATTTATTATTATCGGGATTTTATATTTCTTGTGAACTTGAACATTCTGAATTTTTTTTATGCTTTTCATTACTCTCACTGTTCCTAATTAATTGCTCATATATCTTTCATGGACTGCTCCAAAAAAATTGATATCTTTCTAAAATAATAAAAAAATTTCATACATAGCTTTCCCTGTTTATCCTTCACATACTTTTTTCTTATATTTATCTCTCCACATTTAATCCTTCACCACTTTATTTTTCTATATCCTTACCCAATTTTTTTTTATCGCGCTCTCTCTCTCTCTTGTCCTCTCCACCTTTAATCCTTCGCCACTTTTCATTACTTTTTTATCGTGCTAATCAAAGGTGATAAAATGGACCGAACGAGTATTTTGTCCTCTCCTATTAGACTATCCAGGTTCACACCCGATAGTATATGTGTAAACCTGTATTGTACCAGTACCAAAATGCAAGAATCCTTTACTTCTCAAGGGAATTCCAAAAGCCATATCTATAGCACCACCCCACATCTCATCTTTCGTGCCCATCTCTCTAGACATATAGCCATGGAGATCCAAGAACAAGCAGTGATCGTCGTCGGAGCGGGCCCTTCGGGCCTCTCGACGGCGGCATGCCTGAGCCAGCATTCCATCCCCTACATACTTCTCGAAAGAGAAGACTGTTTTGCCTCGTTGTGGAAGAAGAAAGCGTACGATCGCCTCCATCTTCACTTGGCTAAGCAGTTTTGCGAGCTACCTCACAAGCCATTTCCCAGTACCTGCCCAACGTACTTGCCAAGGAAAGAGTTCATTCAGTACCTGGACGACTACGTTACTCATTTCAAGATAAGCCCCTTGTACCAAAGATCGGTTGAGTCCGCTATTTACGATGAAGCTGCCAAGAAATGGAAAGTTGAGGTAAGGAATGTGAGCTTAGGTTCTGGTGATGGGAGTTTTGAAGAATATTATGGGAGGTATTTGGTGGTTGCCACCGGCGAAACCACCGAGGCTTTTGTGCCGGAAGTCCAAGGTTTGAGTAGCTTTAGAGGGGAGGTAATTCATTCTACTCAGTACAAAAATGGGGAGAAGTATAGTGACAAGAATGTTTTGGTTGTTGGGTCCGGAAATTCTGGTATGGAGATTGCTTTGGATCTGTCCAATTACGGTGCAAGGACCTCCATTGTTGTTCGAAGTCCGGTAATTATGTCTGTACTTCTCTTTTATTATCCGTTAGGTCCCGGAGAAGTTCGTTGGGTATAAGAATCGATCTTAATCTTCATGTATGTATAGTTGATGTAGAACATTTGTCGTACATAACATAAATATGAGGTAAATTTATGAAAGTCATAAAACATTAGATAAACTCTAGCTCTGATATCATATTGAAGTTGTTGTCTTACTCAAAAGCATGATGCTTTAGAAGAAGGAAGTCCACTGAGTACAAAAATCGATCCGAATTCCCACGTATGGAACTTTAACGTAACTAATGTTAGATGAGCAACAACGTAACCTTTGTACTTTTATGTTCCTATTTTTCACTCATCCTTTGGTAAATGTTAAAGACCTTTACAAGAGATGAGTACACACACACACACACGTGTGGGTGTGCTTGGTGTTTAATTTTTGGAACATGCAGATTCATATTCTGTCGAGAGGAATGGCACACATGGGCCTGACGCTGTTGAAACACATCCCATATTACTGGGTGGACTCCCTGCTGGTCGTGCTTAGCAAACTCAGGTATGGAGATTTAACCGAGTACGGAATCAGAAGGCCTCAGGATGGCCCCTTTTCCTTGAAAGTGAAGTACGGCAAGTATCCGATCATCGACGCCGGGACCTGCCAGAAAATCAAGTCCGGCAAGATTCAGGTAACACCATTATGCTACAAACATCATAACACATAATACCCTTTTGTACTACTTTCCGAAATCTGTATGCTTGGAGTTGAAGTATGAATTTGTTTACAGCAACGCTGATCATATTATATGCGTTGCTGGAAATTTAGGTGTTGCCGTCGATAACAAGCATAAGAGGGAATGATGTGGTGTTCGAGAATGGCAAGTCACATCCATTTGATACGCTTGTCTTTGCCACCGGCTTCAAAAGAAGTACCAACAAGTGGCTTCAGGTAATTATTTATGCTGTTACAAAGTACAAACTTTATATTATAAAAACAGTTCACTTTCTTCTTGACTTATATTGGGGAAATAAAAGTAATAACATGTCTTAGTCTTAGAAGCTAAGCACTGCTCGTATTAAGCAAAAGCTGACTTTTCATTGGCTTCATAGAGGGAGACAACTTTTAGATTCCATCTGAATTACAAGAAACTTTTAAATCTCCCAGTTGGTGTCTAAAAGTACTCCTTCAAGATCATTGACAGCGCACGGCACTTTTATCGACAAACTGTTGATACTAAATTTATAAATTGAGTTATAAAAAATACCTTCAAAATGTTTTCAGACAAATATTTGTCACCGAAGGGAAGTGTTGAAAAAAGTTGCTCTAAATTGGGTTGGAGCAAAAATATATTGCAACCGCATTTTGATCTTATGATATCTCATCTCATAAGAGTTTAATTAATTGAAAGAATAAGGAGATAAAAGTATTAAACCCTAATTATATACAACCTTTTAAATTTCTTTTTGTCTTCTAAAATAGGGTGACGATTACCTTCTGAACGATGATGGGTTGCCAAAGCCGAGTTTTCCAGACCATTGGAAGGGGAAAAATGGACTATACTGTGCTGGTCTAGCAAGGAGAGGATTGTATGGAGCTGCCATGGATGCTCAAAAGATAGCCGATGATATAAAGAATTTGCTCTAGCTTTCAAGTCAAAAAGTCTTCTGCATCAATTGATGCACTATGTCAAGCTACCATCATACTCATTTTAATTTATTTCCAGATGTCACAACCTTTTTTTTTGTTTTTCGATGCATCAGTAAGGCCACCATTTTAAGAGTTGCAACATACTTTCTGTGTGATGATATGCATATGTGAATTTTCTATGTCAACCTACACCTTGTTGATATCTAATGCAACAATTTTCTCGAAAAAAATGGGCACTTTTACAAGAAAAAATAATGGGGAATGGTCAAGTTTGGAATACTTTAAAAATGAACTAACACTGGAATTTGCTATTTGATTCAGTGATCAACCTGTCCACTCTCTTCATTCAATGCGCGGAGCTTAAGTTGTTATAATTATTATTATTATTATTATTATTATTATGCTTGTAATAACGAGTCGGCTCAGGGGAGGAGCTACGTGTGGGCTTGATTTTTGGACAATTCTTTTCTAAGCAGTGCCAAGTGCCTGGTGACTTCAGCATTAAAATGGCTACATATATAACAGTAAACATGAAGTCCAGCTAACTCTCCTACGGACATCAGAGCTCTTACGTATTTGGGCACATGGCTGATGTTTGTTTCGGGTATTCCGACGTGGGTTTTTTCTACATGAAAATAAATTATACTCCTCTATTAGAACGTCGGCAAACATAAGTTATCCGGGTGATGTCTTTCTATTGCCCTCTTTCTTTCTTTTTTAGTCCTACTATAGTATTTCTGTTATAGCAATTTTAATCACAAAAGATTGATATTAAAATGAAATCGGTATCGTAGTTAAAATTTACAGTGTCAATCTTATGTCGTTAAAATGTATGAAACGACAATTTTTTAGAACAGCACAGGAATTGAGGCATCTATTCACGAGGCAAAATCAAAATTTCTGTTTGCACAGGCATTATCTGTGCTCCAAATCCTAGTATTAAACGAAATCAAAGAGAGAAATCTGAAAAAATGTTTAGTAGGGAGAGATGGATGGTTTTACCCTTAACACAACTTCCTGTATTATGTGAAATTTGGTGAAAGGTGTATCAAAGAGGAAAGGAAGTCCTTGTTACACTTTATTATATTCAACAAGCATATAACCCAGTGTTATTTTCACTTCCTCGTATACTTTTTTATTCTCATTTTGTCACTACAGACGTTTCAGTCACAAGTATTCACTTCTTTTCGGTAATACACAAGGGAGTGGATTAGCATATCGGAAGGTGAGAAATGAAAATATCTCCCCTAATGGTTTACTTGACACAGTACCACGGAAAGTAATGAGTGCAAAAAGTGCCATTAAAGCGCTCTTTGAAGGGACACACACACAGGAGTAAGTACATTAATACACCTACATGTTTTAAGGCGACTTTTGCAGTTGCAACTACGATTAACACTCTTTTTTGGGAGTCAACTGCTCTAGAGTGACCCGTATCCGTAAAGGATGTTGATGTATTATAACAATCATAATATGAAACACTGTGAATCGCCACATATTTGTAGCTCGAGGCGCCACAAGAGATCCATGTGGTGTCCGACAAAGAAGCTTTCGGTTTTAGGTTTGGTTAGGAGTCGCAAACACGAAGATGGGTTATTAGGGGAAAGGTCTAACAAACTGGGCAAATTTTAGTTTTCTAATATAATGACTTTATACATTCTTACACAAGGGTAAAATTTTCATCACCAAATTAGGTGCATTTTATTACCTAGTACTCCGTATTAATTACAACAAATGTCGCAGCTAACTAATGTTCTCAACAAATACGTACATAATTAATGTTCTCAACAAATGCCGCGCCTAGTTTATGTTATCAACAATGTGCAGGACAGTGACGGCGGCAGCCACTTGCATCCTCTCCCCAAATAACTCACTCAAACTACGCAAAATTTTCTACTTGTTATCAAAAACCCATATTACAGCTCAAATGGTGAGCAGAAGATATGGCAGCATATAATTTAAGTGGGTTACCAGCTGCGATCACGCTTGTGGAGAACGGCTGCAGTAAGAATCCGCTATACAGCTCCAGAAAGTGCATTCACGCCCAAAGAAGCCCATCAAAGCCGAATTCTGAATTGGAAACTGGACTGTCACCTAAGTTCTGGTGCTCAGTTGCGTCATTTACTACTAAGGGATCCACGTAGGGCTCCAGAAGATCAGAAGATCTTTGAGATGGAATCCCGTAGTCAGTAAGAATGCGGGATGAGGCAGCCGCAGACACCTCCCTTTCCAAAACGGCCAAGTAATTGTCTTCGAATTCAAACACTAAAAATTTGTCCTTGCATGCTGAGCGTAGAGACATGTGTGAGGACCAGAGTAATTTTGGTGGTGAACAAATAAACCAACAGATAATGCCCTAGCACTTACAATCAACCAGATGAGCTAGATGGTGAATGTTTCTTATTCGAGTCCCATTGCACTTCAAAATCTGTCAGCACGAATATATTAATATCTCTGTGCAGAAATACCCCATAGTGTTTATATCTGGATACAACTTGCCTGTTCGTTGCTCATATCCTCGTATCCAATATTGACATCATTTGCCAGGACCTGGAAGCAGTATAGATGATCAATTGAGTGAAATCCTAAAGCACTTGATATGCATGAGCTTTTGTGCATCCTACAGTACTTATTATTACTAGTAGTTACAAATTAGTGTCCTCCGTAGGTAAAATTAGGTTATATGTTTTTGCAAGGTTTACTACTCTGAAGGTGATTGCGGGCCGTCTAGTGCATTGCACTAAAATGTGGCACGAAAAAGTTTCTAATAAACTGATGTTTTCAAATCCGAAAAGTTAAGGTTGGTTCCCCACAAAGTATCCACATCTTATCCAATGGAAGAAGGTGCACATAAATGAAACCAGCTATTTGCAGATCTCAAGAAAAGCAGTTGGTCACTTAGTTCCATCATTTTGAAAAATTAGGCATAGACCTCTTCTTGTGCCTTGTCATCAGCCCATCCATACACGCAGAGGAGCAAAACTAGCCCAAAGGGCCAAGGCATCATGTAGAAGCAGCAAAATGAAGGAGGGAGATTATCGAGCCACAGTAGGACCATTACTTCAGCATCTCATGCATACTATAGAGGAAAAAACAAGGCACCTACCTGTGACAGGATCACGATCTGTTCCCCTTTAAACCTTGCCAAAGAATAACGTGCCTTTGCCAATAGTTTTAACTAAACAAAAGAGAGACAACAATTAACTTCAGAAGACAATAGGGCACTGTGTCATGGAACATTGACTCGTAGTATCACTATTCTGAAAGGTTTAATAAGTTAATTACTCACCCCTATGCTGTCTTCACATTCCTCACTGTCAAAGAAAAATGCATAAATTAGTTTGTTATTGTCGTGGAAGGATAAAACAAATTTATTGCAAACCCCAAAATCCAACAAAACATACTCTATTAGTGGTTCTGACAATGGCGTAAACACCAAACCAGCAACTATCAAGTATGATGGCTGACCTCCTTCAATATGATACGGAACCTTTTCGGTAATGCATAAAAAGGTATAATTGTTAATCAGCACCAAAAGCTGGAGTCACTTATCTACTTATGAAGGTTTACATCATGAGAGACGTGTTTGTCACCGCATACCAAATGCACACGCGGACTCATGACTGCTTGAACTTTCATAAAAGCCCCATCTCTTATAATACCAAGCTCTGCTACATCACCTGTGAATCTGAACCAGAACATTTGTGGATCTAAGATGAAGAACATAACTTTGTGCTTAACAGATGAATAAAAAACATTGACAGTTCTGGTAAAAGCAAATCTTTAACAAGGATATGAAAGACGCACTATGATAGGTATGACATCTCAAGCCGCTAACATTTTGTGCCCAAATTAAACTGATTGCCCATTAAAGAGCATCAACATGAGTTAAAAAAACAGTTCCAACCACAAGATTATATAAAAACAGACTCCGTATCCGTGCTAATATGAGACAAACTCCTTCATAGCTGTAGTATGTAGGAGTTACATACAAGTTAGGAATGCATGCGTTTGATTTACAAACATCATGTTGCAGAATCACTATAAGGCTAGCAGTATTATCTAGATAATTTTACCTTCCAGCATGGCCAAAACAGCAATAGTAATTTAAGGACTTCCACTCTAGAATTACAGTCAAGTAAACGTAAATCACTTTCATGTTCAGCTTCTCCATAAGGAATCATGAACTTACTTTTTACTAATGAGGTAACGAAATGCAATGCGTTCAGTTGATCGGAATGGCACTGTTCCTTCACACCCTACATTGACACCATCAAAGCTTACAATGACATCCCCCTGTTGGAAAGCATAAGATATGAGCCTTAACATCGATCAAAGAAATTCAAAAGTAAGGCGGCAATAAGTATATGAAAAAACCTGTTATTCCTTCCTTATGGAAGATGTAGCAGCAGGAAAATTTACAAAGGTCAATGTGCACTTGGCCTCTTATACTACAGCTAGTTCTGTTGATAATTTAAAACAATACAAGCAAGTTTTTGTGAAGTTCTTGTCAAATAATCCTTAATTTTAGCAGCAACAGCAGCTCCTTCTCACCAAGAAAATAAAAATGCCACCCTCTTTATAGTCACCAAGATCATTAACATCACACCAAACTCCTTCCAAAGCATGCTGACAAGCAAATAAAAAGGGTCAAAAAGATCGCCGCGCGTCAGGATCCAAACTGCTTAAAGAATGCCATGGAGATACTGTTCATACCAGATGGCAAACGCCTTATCCCCCTCCCTGCTTCAAGTCAACTGCCTCTAGCAAATTGATCTCCTGAAAAGTCGACTCTTGGTCATCTAACCCCAACCTCTGCTCTTCAGTCTCCAAGTATCATTCCACATATTACCTAGGCCTTTTTTTTCAGCCACCAATGACGATCCTCCTCACATGGCGGCCAAACCATCAGCATTACTCACACGACAGAAAGGCAGTGTATCCGTCCCCTTCCTTCAGTCACAGAGCTCCACGCTTAAATACCAACTTAACTTCTTTTATTACAATAATCGAACCACCTTGGTTTTAAATTTTCCCAGATATCCTTCTCCTCCCTAAGAACCGCCATAAATCCTCCAACTAGTCCAACTGTCGAACTTCTCCAGTCCTTGTAAATTTCCCTAAGACCTCCTTATCCACATTAAGTTTTCCTTTAAAAGCTTTAGCTCCCTACACCGCTCTCCAAACTATGTCTGTATTGTTAGTTTCCTCAACCACACATAGTCGCCCAAAATATGCATCTTACCCTAACTTACAAGGACTTGGTACGAGTTTCAGGTGCAGATATGTGCCTAAGAACTTTTGGGGGGGGGGGGGGGGTGTTGGAGGGGTGATTTTGAAGAATGATTCTTGAGTCGATGTAATGTTGGTCTCTGCGTAAAAGAAAATGGAGAAAGAAGGACCTTTGCTATTTGATGCATTGTTCTTATTTATTTCTTGCCCTGTGCTTGATTGGCATTTGGTGCTTATTTTAAAAAGAGGCGGGAGTCCTGTTTCTATCCACAACGTTTTGTCGGGCCAAGAGAGAAATGGTTCTTCCGAAGCCTTCCTCATTTGCTAGGATAGTTTGCTTCTGTGTACAGATAGGTAACATTCTTCTATACATTCTCCTACACAAAAGTTGACACTGGAAGAATAGAGAGTGTTCTGGGAGTTTATAATTAACTCTCCTGAAGACTCTTGCATATTTTTAGACAGATTGGTGATACACTATGTGAAATAATATACTAGATTTCGCACCAAGCAATAGAGAAAAGAATCAAAGACAATAACAGAAAATAAAGGCACACAAGACACAAGATCTACGTGGTTCGGCAAAAGCCTACTCCACGCAGGTAGCAGCGATTTCACTATATCTGTCAATGGAGATTACAGAACTTTGTTTCTCTCAACCAACCTTCTCAAAAACGGTCTCTCTCTTAACCCTAAAAAACAACATAAGATGACTTGTCTAGTTAGGGCTAAGTCACGACCCGCTCCGAATAACCCACAAAACACAAACGGGTCAGGCAAATAATTTAGGGCGGGGGCAGCGGGCCCAACCCCCTCCGGCAATTTTTGGGTCATAAACAGGTTTTTATCCGAGACAATTAACCACACCCTATCTGCATATATGGTTTTTCTACTGTGTTCTTCAAAATCTTCCACTTTTTAGAACAATAAAAATCTACAGTACAAAGCCTCAATGAGTGTAATTAAGATGCCAAGATCTAAAATACGCTGGACTATGCTAACAGAGCGCCAAACATAAGATGCCACAATCTCAAGATCCACAAGAAACTGCACCAAGTTAAGAAGCAACAAGGATGGTTTGTGCCACAAGTCATGGTAGTTTACAAGTATAATTCCATATTAAGAGTGTCTCATAATATCCTGACTTATATTTGGCAGCATACCTCCTTCAGGACATCACTGGCACCTGAAGTGGGCTCAACTCTCCGCACAAGTACACCCTGCAAACACATGAAGTTCTTGAGTAAATATTAAAATGGATCTCGCACATGCAAGAATAAGAAGAAACACACAATAGTTGAATTAACTAGATCCAGAGAAGCATAAAAGCAAGCCCAAAACGTAGTAAAATGAGATACTCTTATAGCAACTTCAGACATTGCACTTTTGACAAAATTTAACAAAATAGATAAATCGTAAATCAAAAACCCCCGTGGCTTAATAATTATCTTTTCCTTATTCCTTCCTACAGCTACTAATAGAACCCCTCAAACATAGAGAAGATAAAGGAGAACTATAATTCCAGGCACCACAATCACTAAAAGTAAGAAACAACCAAGAGAGCTGGATTACTTGGCAAAAGAAAACAACAGAGCTGGGGGAGGGCGGAGAAAGTTAGGAGTATGTATACTGCAAACCAACAAATTCAATAATCCTTCTTTTAGGTAGATAGAAAGATAAACCTCATTAGATGGCACTTTTAGGCAGGCACGTAGTGCTGGATTTTCTAACTTTTGCAGTAACACCCCAAGGCAAGGGAAACCTGGAACAGAAAAATATATAAATATAGGAGATTCTTCCACATGAGATAGCAATATCATGAGTGATACTCTCTAAAGATTGAAATTTATAAAAAACAGTGCGAAGTGCAATAATAACGAGAAAAATACAGCACCAATCTTGAGCAAAATAAGGGAGCACAAAGATTTTGATGAGCTACAAATTTTGAAGGCACTAACCAACTGTATAGTTCAGTGGCTGTGTGCAATAAAAAGAATGAAGAAATGCCTAGAGTTAACAACAGTAACAACAAGAAAGAAAGAAAATAGCTGATGTATGATGGTATGAACACATGATGTGACAAAGAACATATACATAGGCTATGAGCAATAGACAGCAGAATTGCAGAGACATAACATAACTGAGAGCGAACTCTGTCATTTAATTTCCAACCAAAGAACGTTTAACAAACAATAAGTTGAAGTACAATGTACCGAGATGGTAACACTACCGTGCCAGTCATTACAGGTACCTAGAATAGCCTAGCAAGCTCCATACAAGTTCATCTCAACCAATTTAAAAACTTCTTTAAGCTTAGAACCCAATTACATCCATTAATTTGTAAAAGGTACCTAATATAGTGATTACAGGTACCTAAAATAGCCTAAGTATCCTTAAAGCATTATGCATTAGTAAGCTCCATCAAACTTCAGTTAAAACTTAGAAACATACTTGGGCTTAGAACCCAACTACAGTAACCAGTTCATACGCCTAAAGTACTCAGATGTGTTAGTCCGCTCAATAGAATCAAGGAAAGCAAGTAATTTTCAGGCATCATTAACCTACCCCTAAACAATCTCGGTCCATTGCAACATGAACAATATAACCAAAATGCTTGACTAGTAATCTCACCAGTGTACTTCCCGTTCCTCTCGTAATCATCCAGAAAATGAGACACAACAGTAGTTGGAATCACATACCCAATATTTTCCACATCATCAGATCTGTATACCTAGAGGAAATGTCTCGTTACAAGAAACCCATGCAGAAAGATTCGAGAGGCACACGCTTTTTTAACCAGATTTCAGTCGACTAAACAAAATGATGAAATCAGTCACAAACGAAAATCTCACTGAATATTCAAAAGTTGAATGAATTCCATGACAGGTAAGATACAGTGTTGAAATTTGACAAAGAACTACCTGAAATGCCACACCGATGCACTCTCCCTGATCATTGAATGCAGGACCACCACTATTACCTAAAATCTAGCTTGTATAAGCAGTGGAGAGTAGGAAAGAAAAGCAAATCTTACTGCTCCAGCTAAATGGAAACAGTTTTAATAATTTAGTTTTTCCTATACAAAGGTGACAATTTCTCATCCTGAAAGGGATCACAACACAGTCTTCAACATCTAGTTACCAGGATTTATTGCCGCGTCAATTTGTATGCCCAGCAACTCAGATGATCCATGAGCATATGAAGTCACCTGATAGTTCAAACCTAATTAGAACATTAAGAGATTTCATCATTTGGGTGCCAGAAAGAAAGAGGAAAAAGTTCAAGACAATGTAATAATCTTGGCAAGAATCCTCATTCTCCTTATGATGTTTCATACAAGTGTTACATTTAAAGCAATCAACCAGTAACCACATAATCAATCAATAACCCCATAATTGAAAGCTCCATGAGATAGATCGAACCTCTATTCGCGATACTACTCCCTTAGTCACTGAAATTGTGTCTCCTCCAAGTGGATATCCCACGACAGTAACGGAATCCTGGCCATTGTGAAGCCAAAAAGTAAGTTGATTTCATGTTCAATCGTACGCAAAAGTAAGGCAAATAATAAAAGCACATGACGAGCTTTAGCAAATACAAGATAGAGTATAGAGAAAGTAGTAAACAATTGTAACACTTTTTAGCCCACTTCAGGATGGTCAAGCATCTGGGCAAGGCATAGCTTCATCTTGCTGTTTACTAGTTATTTCTTTTCTTCTTTTGAGTATTGGGAATGATTTAGGTATTGTCAGAAATAGAGTAATAGCCACCAGGACAAAGCTATCATTGCATGCCTCCTTGGCTTCTTTTCCTTAAATAACAACCCCACCTTCCGACCCCTCCTCCTCCCAGTAAGTGTCATCATCTCATTCCTAGGGTCTCTAATGGACGAATTAAGTGGTCAACTAGGAATTTTTTCAGATAGCCATCAAAACTGAATATGAATAAGGACGACAAAAAGAAAATGGCTATACTCCAATGTGTACCGATCATACTACAATATTTACCCTCTTGATACGTAAGCAATCAAGATATTTTAAGGAAATCTTGCATACTTCATCTTATGTAAATGTCTCTCCCGTTACGTGTACTTGAAATTGAACAAGGGACTTGCCCAGTATGACCAAATAAAATGGTCAGGCCCAACTGGGAGATGTTGCCAGATAACGGCCTTTAGAAAGTTAATTGTACTAGGTTCAAAAGTTAGGAACACATAAAGCCTGTGGCGTCCAATTGCATGGTGTTTTGGAGAAGTGTTTTACCAGCCAGATACTAGTAAATAGATTAACCATTCTCAATCAGATAAAATTTCTTTTGATGTGACGATGTCAACACTTTAACATTATCACAAAATAGCACAAAACAAAGAAGTTTATACATTACGATCAATATCAAGCTATGAAGATCAAACCAAGCTAGATATGTTATTCTGTGACAGGTAAAAAGGCAAAGTAAAAATTACCTGCAGACGAGGCAATCGTCCAAAACTCAGCGGCTTGGCTCCTTCCCAGAATTCCTTACTTTCTACTGAAAGCAAGGCTATATCACATTCGACACCTTTAGCTAGAACCTGTACATCAGATCACTGATCTTAGAGTAAGCTGCAATGTCTAAAGCTTCCAAACACATCATTAAATCTTGACATGACTCATATGCTCCATGATAGATAGATACTCTCAGAATAAAACAACTTTGTTAAATCAAAACCAGATTCATTTTAAATTGATACTCTCAGGATAAAACAACTTTGTTAAACAACTGTTAAATCAAAACAGCATATTAGATTTTTGAAAACCAATTGCATGAACAAGATTTAAACAATGAAAGCACGTAAGTTCAGATTGAGCCAACTGATGTGACCTTCACCCTAACAAGCAATTCTATAAGGCAACCATTATGCCAATCGTTAATATTGAAAAATTAAAGAGTGCAGTCAAGAGGTAAAAGGACAGCATTACCCTGTACTACGGTAAATGAAAATAGGAGCCATTGGTACCGGTGCATGTACATAATCGTTCTAGAATTCCAGAATCAAATAATTCAACTAAACATATCATCAAAGGCTGTGCCTTTACTGGCTTAAAAATGCTGACACGCAAAAGGAGCTGACGCTATCAGCAAACACATCGAAGTGCTTCCAAATGTATTGCATAAAAACCCTTAACAAGACCAATGATGATAGCCTAAGATAAGGACAAATTGAGAAATAACGATATTTTCCTTCTATCAGAATGGTACCTTGGCCACATACTTGGTGTCATCTCCCCTTCTCTTCACTTTGACCTGCAGTTGAATGCAAACAATAATAGAGTGACCTTATATCCAGTTTGGCAACACATCATCAATTTATTTTCTTTTTTTTTTCCCTTTCCTGGCCCCAATGTTATATAGATACATTGAGCTTATGTACGTCTGGCATGCATGTCACGTGAAAAGGTTAGAACACATTTGAGAATGAATGTTTTGGACTCATAAATAAGCATCTGCTCTGTATACAAAAGCATGCGTAAAGGTTATAGTTCTCAATTCAGTCGCTTCAAATGCACTCAGAGAGGACAGGGAAACCATTCACATATATCAATCCCTTAAAATTGATACACCCAGGTAACTACGTAGATAAGGGAAAACTTGATAGATTACCTGAGTATTGTGTTCAACACAATGTGCATTTGTTAAAAGCTTCCCATCCCCAATCATGAAAGCACTGCATTCCACCAAAAGTACAATAGAGAAGGACATAGATAGGAAAAGTTGTTAACTAATATTCATTCAGCCTAAACAACCAACAGAAGTATATGCTCTATAATAAGAGCCATAAACTTATAATAGCACCAGTGGATCTCGTGACAACTTATTTTTCACTTTTTCAGGAACATTTAATAGGTAAAAGAACACAGAAACATGCCTTCCTGTACTTGTATATTGCCTTTGTTTTTGCCAAGGCAGGGAATAATCAGGTGCAGTATGGGTGCAGTAAACCTACACAAAAAAATTAAAAAACAGGAAAAATTAGCAAGTGGCAAGAAAATATAAGAGCAATCAGCTAGCTTGCGCAGATATTGGCACACATAAGGTGTTATTTAGTTTAGCAATCTACAGGTACAAGACATTTTGGGTTCAAAACTTTGCTGAGCGTAGGCCACAGAGCGGTCTCGTTCAGCAAATTAGCTTTATCCCATATATAAATGCACTAAATCGCGTTTCATCAGTGCTTGACCCCCCAATACACGAGGTTCCACGTATCCTGCCCCATTCTCTTCCTCCTCTCTAATGGGTCAATGAAATCACATAAACAATAAGATAAAAATTTGAAGAATACATCTCAATACACTTCCGCGACCAAAAGTAAACTTTGATACTGCATTAGGTGGCAACTTCATTCTACCTGTGCCCAAAACTGTCAAGGGTTCCATTCGAAATGATATATTGATGAACACTTTCGTGAATTGTAGACCCCCTTTGTTGGTTCCTAAATCAGAACTCAAGAATATGCTTGAACAAAACATGTGAACACTTCAAAGAAGGGTACTCCACCAAACTCAAGGTGATAATTCATTTAACTTCTCTCAAGATGCTGGAACACTTAGAAGACATTGAGGGCATGGTCCAAAGCATTCGCATGAACTCCATGGGTTATGAAACAGTTCTATAAAACTTTATCAAGGAAGCTCGCTGATGCATTTCTAACTTCCCCGGCATAATGTTCAGCACATAACAAGGGACACTTCGGGAAAATTATGGAGTATCGAGGACCATAATGCGTACCAGATTTTAATTATAAGACTCCAAAGAAAAACAAGCAAAATGGAGGATTTATACCTTTACAACCGCATTAAGGAAAGCTGCATCTTGAAGATTACCTGTTTCAACCTGTGTAAGGATACTGCATCTTAGATAGACATAAAATTACCTCATGCTCATACTGTGTCAAGCCAGTGCCCATAATGGAAGCATCTCACGGAACTTTAAAACTAAGCAACATAAATACAGATAAAGACAGGAATAGAATATGATGTTGCTTAATTATATATTCAAGTAAAATTACTGCAATGGAATGCCAATCCTCCCGTAAGTTATGGTATAAAAAAAAGAAGAAGAAGAGGATTCTTGAGTTTTGTCTTGTATTTCATCCAGTTTTAGGTTTTCAATTTTTTTTTCATTTAAATTCTTTGCTAATACGTTGAAAAGAAAATACCAAACGGAATATCTGCTAGAACTAGCCTACAAGTAACCAACTCAGGACATTCCCAATAGAATATCTATAGAAAATTTTCAACTCAACAAAGCCTTAACCCAGATACTATGGGTTGGCTACATTCCAAACTGACATCCCAGCAATAAAGGGAAGCAAAGACCATCACATCAGATACTTGAATCATTCATACATCATCAGTAACAAAACATCAAACACCAAAAGAAGATACAGGCACCTCTTTGGGAGTTTAAACTACCACTGCAACATTGTTGCTGGAATAGGTGCATGAGGCATATATACATCTACTAAGTTGTGGCCTCTAGGATGAAACTTCACAAAAGATCTGGAACCCCAGTTCCGCATATTGAGGCAGGTAAGAATTGTTTCTGAAGAGGATCTAAAAAGGGCTGAACTTTGGTAGGTATAGCTAGAAACCAGGTCTTTACGATCTGCTTCCTCTACTCTTCTACTATAGACTCCAACTAACCAAGAAAACTGATGACTTCTTTTTAAGGAATGAAAATAAAAACCAAACAAATTTTGAGTTACAACACATCCCATATGCTCAAGCTACGGCTTCTGCAGCAGACTTGGCTAGAACTCAACATGGAATAATGCAATGGTTGTTTCTTATTCCAATTGCACATCTCGTGTTGGAGAACTAAAAGAGAAATATAAGAGTTGGGGGAGGGTGTGGGGAAGGGGGTGTAAAAGACTGTACAGGATGATACCTGCTGCTCCTTCGAGTCAACCAGAAATCCCTTGCTGTCTTTTCTTTGCACACCAGATGACTTAAAGGCTATTGATTGAGATCGTCCCTTTTTAGTTCTACCGCTATTTGCATCTGCTTTTAAATAGGGCCTCTCACCATTTGATCTTGCATGAGATCTGTGCGAATTAACTTCAATCTGAAATTTTAACAAAAATAAAATAATTGACCAGGTTGCTTAGCAATAATTTTCTTAGCATCAAAGTGTAATCACGGATGTAAAATCTTTGCAGGGAGTGGGATATGAAGGATATATCAATTAGAAATTGATCAATCTGGAGAGAGAAGAAGTTCAAGAAAATAATGGTACAAAAGAATAAATCTAAAAGAATCAATAGGTACTCATTCATGCATAGTGTTAGCCGGTAAAAATTCCATCCAGCGCAAACACATGAGTGCATTAAACAGCTACAATTTCACAGAAGAATTTTTTAAGCGACCTCCTCAAAAAGGAAAATCCTGTCCTTAGATTGCTGACGCACAGACAGGAGATTCATAATGCGCAGAAAATTAAATATATATACATATATATATATATATATATATACAGAATTGCGTAAAAATCCCAATAGCTGTATCGGCAATATAACTTGATGCCCCGAACATGGACCGACTCTGGCCAGCATCAAGTGTAGCTTGTTCACAAACAAAACAACTAACACTATGCCGCCCAAGAATCCCCAAACTACACTCTCTGGTCAACGAAAGACTAAAAAGAACACAAGAAATTACAAGTTACAAGAAATCTAAAACATAAAGAGACTTTAGCGTAAAAGAATGAAGATAAAATCAACATGTACACACGATTAAACACGAACGGTATAAGAATGTAGGGAACGAAAGACTAGGGTTTACCTCGGTGGATGATTCTTGCTCGTTTGGGGCTTTCTTCCGCTGATCTTGACGGGCCGCTTGGGGAATGATGAAGTGGCTAGACTTTCTGGACGTGGTGAAAAGGCGCTGGGAGGTGAGAGAGTACCGAGAAGTGCCGGTGGAGGTGAGCCCGCTGAACCAGCAGGATACGGCGGCGATCGCCATTCCTCCCAAGTACTGGTACCAAGAAGAGGGTCTAGGTTTTAGGGGAGAAACCCCACATTTACAGTTGGAGTGAGAGTTGCCTTATCCGTTCTTGTATTTTGGCGCCTCCCCTGTTTGGGGTCAACTAGTACCCACTTTGGCTAAAAAAGGGAGGCAGTTATTTGAATTACAAAAAATTACCCAACGGGTGTGTGGAAAGTTGGTTTTAATAAGATGATGTGCCTCGGATACTTCTTGCATTCTGAAATTCACAAGCCCGACTAATTCCGCGGTTTTATGGTCCTGTGTTCTTTTGAATTTTATTTTAACATTTTTCTAAAACTTACTTAGTCCCGTGTTTTTTGATATAGTCTCCCGAAAAATAACTAAAATCTGCGTATTAACGTAATGAAATGAGTGATTTAATTGTGATGATTATGATAATATATACACTTGTAGTTCTCGTATAATAAGATGTGATATTAAAGTTGTCCCGATGGCTATGACGAGTGGTGCAGTGTTATGCACAGCAGGTAGGAGCAGCGGTCGTATGAGTGCTAATCACGAGCGGCAGTCGAAGTGTGGTGGAGCAGTGGAAAAAACGGGAAAATGGTGAATGGAATAGGGCATGGTAGTAATTGCGGCGTTTAACTTTATCTTGTTTCAACGTGTGTATTACCTTTTTTTATTCTATTTTTCTCTCCACGTTTAAAATTTAACTAGCTCATATTCTCTCTCCTGACTCACTTTCTTATTTTTATTTTTTTTTGTTATTTTGTTTCTCTCTTAAGATTTAACATTCCACTAACTCATTTTCTCTCTCATTTCCCACTTTCTTTCCCTCCTATCTCTAAAGAGTAGAATGAAAAATACAAAATACATGACTTAAATCCTTAATCTGCGTGCAAAAAAAATGTGATCAATTTATATGGAACGGATAAGGTTGTAAATGAACCGAGTTGTTCATGAATGGCTTTCGATTCGTTCTTCAAATAGCTCGTTCTGATTCGTTTGTATAATATATGAATCGAATATGAATAAATTTTTTAGAACTCATTTATTAAACGAGTCGAGTATGAACATTCCAAAGTGTTCACGTTGTATTCGTGAATGACTCGTCTAGATAATAACTTAATTATATTATGTTCAAAACCTAAAAGCCATGTAACTTAGTTATAGTATAAATTAAGTTTAAACCTGAAAGTCCTAAAACCAGTTAGACAATTGGATCAAGAAAAGTGTACTTTCAATTTAAAAATAGTTATTTATAGCAAGAACATGAGTTTTTAAATTCGAGTTCGGTTCATATAATTGAAAGAATGAACTCGATAGGAGCAGAGTTTTGTGAACCAAACTACAAATGAGTTCAAACAAAATTCTGAAGATTAAACGAACACGAGCATGCCTTGAAACTAATCAAACGAGTTTTAGTATACTTCTATTCGGCTCGAACTCGGTTTGTATACAGTCCTAGGGACAGAGGGATAAATTATTAAAGTTTCACATCGACTATAAACAATGATTAAAAACGTTCTCCTTCTATTTAGCATGCTTCTGCATTAGGCACCAAACTTCAATATGGTATTACAACTCGGTCCAGACCTTGTGTATCATGGTTTTTAGCTCACTGCATCATATATTCACGCTATGCATGCGGGTCCGCTATACTCATATCAAAATTTGAGATCACCTCATACTCCATGCCATACGCGAGGGATAGGTTTAAAGACTTACATCGATCGTGCATGGGATTGAGCGGTAGTTTTTATACCTAGTGGGTATGCTCGCCGTTTTGAATATGTTATTGGATTGGATATGGTGCTTTAATTTAGTACCAATGTTATGTCGTGCTCGTTGTTTGCACTAGAAATAACTTTTTTAGCTAATAAGTTCACTTTGATTAAATGTCACTGAATGACATTTACTTTTAATTATTATTTCTGAAGAGATAATGTAAGATTCAAGAAGTGAAATAAACTAACTTTTGAAAAGTCTTCTTATTGATAAGGGATAAGTGTGGTTGATTACTTATTAGTGAGTGATTATTTTTTAAGTGACTAGTTTATCTCTAAGTGGGTAGTTTGTCTTGTAATGGTAATTATTTTTAATAAAGCCTGTAGTATATATAGTGGGTCATAAAAGAAAAAGATGAGGACATCATCAGACAATTATCAACTAGACAAATCAAGACTTAAAGTATTTTTCTTTCTTTTATTTAGAAGTTTTTGCTGCCATCGATAGGAAGTTCAGTTTTTAGACTTGAAAACATTACTGTGTAAACATTCACAATCAATCGAAGCTCTCTTAGTCATTTATGGGAGCGCAATCGTTATACTTTCTACTCTCGTTTCTATTTTCTATTTTCAGAGAAGTCTCCATACCCTAGGGACAAAAAAGATCTCTCGCTTTTAATCGATCGTGCAGCGGGTGCACAGATCGGTTGTGAGTTTGCCCAGCAGCGCAAACATTGGCACGCCAGGCGGGACCCTTGTATCTGAAAGTGAGAAATGCCAACAATATGTTTTAAGGCAATTCTTTAGAATTTCAAGCCCAATTTGAAGAATTAAGGGTCGATTTCAGGGTAAATCTGACGAATTGCCGTACTTCGGCATCATTATTGCCTAGAAAATTTAAACCATCGTCTCTTTCATTTTATTTGAAGCCAACAGTGGATAATTTAATGGAATTTTTGGTATGACCTAATGGATTGCATTGATGCAAACCACGGTCAACCTATTATACCATTGATTTTGGTAGATACCTCCAATGAATTACATCGGTTTGAAAATAATATTAAAACCTTGATGAAAATAGATCATCCATCTTTTTTAGAAGACGTGCAATATGAATTAAAGGAATGCTGGGCTTTAATTTACAGAGTAAGGTGGATGAGGAAGGAAGTGAAATTATTCTTTTTCACACTTGCTGAAGTTAAAAAGTTACAAAACAGTAGTCATTATTTGACTATTGCAAATGAGATGATGCCAAACATGTCCGAAACAAGATAATATTTAGAAGATGGATGCAACCAATTCATAGTTAGTAAAAATAACACGACTACCTATCAAGAGAAGTCGTTGCACAATAGCCAACTTTAATTGTTATCTCTAAACAATTCAAGTAAGTTATTCGATGAATTGAGTGAAAAGTGTGGGGAAATCATTTGAATGTATTGGTACAACTGGCTAAAACTTACAACAAATAGTGGTGTAAGTAATTTTTGTAAAATCGATATCTTGCCAAAAATGGCAGAAAAGTTGAACAATCATGTTCATTCTCATGTGGGATTGATATGTCAAAAGGAAATTTAATCAATATGGCTGGGGGGGGGGGGGGGGGGCAAGTTTGCAAGCCTATTTTGGTTGAAAGCAAACAAGAGCCTTTTTATACGCCTTGTATAGTGAGCCAACCGTGGCTATCGATTCAAAATTTTCCACCGTTGGTGAGTTTGAAGCTTTTAACACCGTAAAAAATGATGAAAAACATGTATTTTGGGAGCCAATTGGTGTCACATTTTTTGGAGAAAGGTACCCAATTTAGGTTTGTGGAGCACACCAAGGTGGAGTATTAATTCAATGGTTATCCAGAACTGCAAATATAGTCAAATATTATTTGTTTAATTTTTTTACGCATGTTGAATTAAGAAATGCTCAATCGATTGGCATATCAGTAACCATTCTATATGTTGATTTGGTTAGTAGCTTGACAAAAAATGATCATGGTTTGTTTAGTGGCTTGGCCAACTATGGCATTGACACCGGTATATGGAGAGCAAAGCCAATTGATAGCTAATAGATTGCGAAAATGCGGTCACTTTGAAGAATGTAAGCCTATCGATCGTGCATGCCTGTCGATTGTGAAATATTGTCGACCGTGAAAGGCTATTGATCGTGAAATACTATCGATCATACAAGGCTATCGATCTTGAAAAGCTATGGATAATGAAAGGCTATCAATTGTTAAAGTCTATCGATAATGAGAAAATACTACCCCTTTAAAAGACACGACTCTTTGTAATTTTCAAGTATTCAACTGCCTGAGCCAGGGGGCAATGTTTGCACCAGAAATATCTTTATTTACTAATAAGTTCACTTTGATTGGATGTTATTATTTCTGAAGAAATAATGGAAGATTTAAGAAGTAAAAGAAACTAACTTCTGAAAATGTATCCCTATTGATAAGAGATAAGTGTTGTTGATTACTTATTATTGCGTAATTATTTTCTAAGTGGTCAGTTTATCTCTGTTCATACCCTATTCTGGTCGCACCCCAAGACCCGCCAAGGGACCCACTTTGCACGACACATCACCCAGTCAGCGGTCAACTTTTCAACGCTCGAGGGCCGGTCAAAGCAACGCATGCTCAAGTCACGTGAACCATTCGTGAAGCGACTTCGGCGTGCCTTCCACCCCAAGGGGTCGGCCACCCCAAGGGGTCGGCCTCCCTCTAGGGTCGGCCTCCCCCAAGGGGTCGGCCACCCTCTGGGGGTCGGCCTCCCTCTAGGGTCGGCCTCCCCCAAGGGGTCGGCCACCCTCTGGGGGTCGGCCTCCCTCTAGGGTCGGCCTCCCCCAAGGGTCGGCCTCCCTTGGGGGTCGGCCACCCCATGAGGGTCGGCCACCCCATGGGGGTCGGCCACCTGCCTTGAACACCGACGCCGTCACCTTTGACCCCACCCCATTGTCACGACGACCGTCGCTCGCGGCCGCACTCCGCCATAGTCGCGACAACCGTCGCTCTCGGCCGTGCCCCTTCGTCGCGATGACCGTCGCCCGTAGTCTCGATGACCGTCACTTGTGGCCGCTCTGTCGCCATGACAACCGTCGCTCACGGTCGCGCGCCATCCACGCAACGACCCTCGTCGCTCGGAGATCACTCTGCGACCCTCGTCGCCCGCACTCAACCGCGCCCCATGCGCTGCAATCATGTTATATGCTTACGGGATAGGCTACTCCTCCAGGACACTATCTCCGCCAGGGTGCCTGCGTGACTAGCCTACGTGCTCTGGCACTGGGGGCTCGCGTCGGCACCCCTAAGGACTATGACCCCCGGGTCACTCGGAGACGGGAGCAGGTCTTCGGAAGGGCATCTTGCCTAGTCCACCTGGCAGCTGGGCGTCGGGTCTTCCCCGCCGCTGCCAGACCTGTGGGATTCAGTAAGGGCTTGGACTGGAGGCTGGGGCAACGGGCTACTCTGACCATGCTACCGCGGCATGATCAGTCTCCTCAGACAGGCAGAGAGATGTTGCAAGGGCAGGGCAGCACGAACTTAGGAACCGGCAGTCCAACGAAGGGTCAGTGCGTTGGCCCCCTGGTGACGTGTCGTTCCCAGGGGGCGACACATGTCAACTTATGACACATGCACATTTTTGCCTATAAATAGTGGACTTTGGAGCTTTTTCAAGGATCGGATTCTCATTTGGACTTTTCACTTTCTCTCTCTAAAGGAAACATTCTCTCTGGAATTCTAGTGAGAGAAATACACTTGAACTCCCGTCTACGGACCCTGGACGCCATACCCTCATCACGGACTGCAGACTGTCGGTCCTGTTCATCGTCACCTTGCCTGCGCAGCACTGCCACCCCTCACGACCTGTCTGGGGAGCCTTGTCCTCGGCCCTTGCGCCGTCCTTGCTGTCTCCCACGTTGCCTACCTGGAAGCCAACTCAGACCGCATCCTTTGTGGCACCTCCACGTATCATCGAACCATTTCCGGCACCATCATTTTGGCGACTCCGCTGGGGAGGTGAGCATCGTATTGCGGTTTGCATACCTTCCGGACTTAGGCATTATGCCTGTGCAACGGAGAGCTACTAGGGCGACCAGCCAAGGACCCAACCCCGCCCTGCAAGAACACCACCTCGGTGACCAGGAGGAGACTAGCGCCGCGCGGCTCCGAGACCAGCTGCCGACCACTACCCCCGACGTACAAGTGCTCGTAAATGCAGCCATCCAGCAACTCACTCCGACCATCACCACGCTGCAAGATTCACAGACCGCTCTACTAGCCGCCGTTATGGACATGCAAAAATCCATACAAGCCCTGTCCTCACAGCAGGCCGCTCCGTCAATCCAGCCTTCAGGACCGGGGCCAGCTTTTGACATCGCCCCGGCCCCAGTGTCGCGACTACCGCCGCCTTGGACATCTAGACCCTTGGCGGTAGGGCTCGCAACACCGTCGCTGCCGGTAGCCGACATATCTCCTTCTGCAGTGCCGCCCCGCAAGCTACACACGGATCTCGGGCCAGTCTTGCAGCAGATTCCCCCCGCTGTCACACCATCTCATCTGACGCCGGCAAGAAGCTCCTCCGAAACGCATGACTCCATTGAGATGGAACCTAATCCCTATCCAGTTGAGCAACACCAAACCCCCGGCCAAGTGATGGGCATGTCTCGCCAACCCACACTTGCCCTCGCACAGCTGCCCCTGCCAGCACCTGCACCGTACCAACCCTCCCATGTCCCCGTTCATCAAGCCGTGCCATCTGGGGGCTCGGGGGCTCGCGACGCACCAGGCGGTCATCACCCCTTGACCGGCAATGAGGCACCATCCTCCAACTATGTCACTCAGTCAGATTTGGAGGCCCTTGTCCGTCGCCTGTCGAGGAATCCCGAGCCGGACTCCTCAACCCGTCTAACCGGACACGCCCCATACGCTAATGATATCGCCATCGCACCCTACCCCGTCAAGTACAAGCAACCAAACTTTGTGCTCTTCAACGGACGTGAGGGAAACGCCCGTGAGCATCTAACAAGGTTTGCAGGCTCCTTGGAGCAGTATGGTACAGGAAGCAGCTTGAAGTTGAGAGAATTCCACAAGTCCCTTACGGGCTTGGCTTACACCTGGTATCACCAGATCCCCGCAGGGACCGTCCACACCTGGGGCGACATGGTCCAGCTGTTCTTAGACAAATTTCATTACGAGACCGAGCGCGTGACTATCGTTGATATTGCTGGCATTCGCCAGAACCAGGGGGAAGACTTGAATAAGTATGTGCATCGTTTTCATCTTAAGTGCCTTGAGTGCACAGATTTCAGCAAAGACGAAACGTTGGTTCCCATATGCATCAAAAATATGATTGACGTCTACCGAGTGCATATCGAGAACCTACAGTTAAGGTCATGGGGACACCTCAAGGAGGCAGCCCGACGAACTTACGAGACAGTTGGTCCTGTCAAGTCATGGAAGCCTCGACCGCAAAGTACGCTGTTGGCCTCAGCAGATGCACCTATCACTCAACGTAGCAACGACAACAACAACTATGCAGGCTTCAAGCGTCGGCTTCCAGATGTGAACCAAGGCTCCGACAAGCGAAGGCAACAAAGACCCGCACCTGACTATCCCTGTGACCTGAATACAGTGAAGGAACTCTTGGCCGAATGGGTGGCGCATGACAAAAATTTCCAACTGCCACCAATGCGGACCAATATCACAGACGAAGAAAAGGCCAGGCCCACCTACTGTCCTTTCCATCGAGCCCTTGGCCATCCGCTCAAAGATTGCAATGCACTGCGAACCATCTTTGCAAGGAAGGTAGCGTCGGGCGACCTGCAGCTACGGAAAAATAACGATGTGCGCAAAGATCCCTACCCACCGCATCGCAACAGTAGGGAGCACCAGGCCCTTATGGCTGTCACCGACCATGTCGAGCCTGTAATCCACGAAGCCCCGGCAGAGCCCACACTGACCCTCGTGCCTCCTCCAGCTAAGCAGTCGATGCCTCCCCTTCGACAGATGACGAAGATCAAAAGTTTTTTTGATGAAATGGGGTTTTCACCCGCCGCCCGGACTTACCTTTCCAATTGCCTGCTCGAGGTCACCACCGGCCTCGGTTCCGAATGCTTCGCCGCCCAGGCTGAATTACGTCACATCCCCTCTACGGCCTTAGTCTTCTCGGATGAAGACTCGCCGCCGGTCGAGCATCACAATCGGCCGCTGTTTTTAGAGTGTACTGTTAATGGCACGGGCTTCCGTCGTGCCTTGGTTGATTGCGGCGCCTCGATCAACATCATACCCCTCATCACCCTGCAACAGGCCGGCATTCCCCCAAGGAAAATCATCCGTGACCCCGTCAATATTACCGGCTTTGGACAGGGTCCTCAGTCGACCCTCGGCCATATCACCGTCGACCTCATGGTCGGAACTGTCCGTCGCGACACTACTTTTCACGTAATAGACAGCGAGTCTGCCTTTCACCTCCTGCTCGGGAGACCATGGATCCACGACAACAAGGCCGTTCCCTCAACATACCATCAATGTGTGAAGCTGGTAACCGGTTCTACGGGACATGAGGTAGCAATGACAATCCCTGCAACCAAAGCCCCCTTTGAATGCGCCGAGTCTTATTTCGCCGAGGCCTCCTTCTTCACTAATTTCGCCGAGGATGGGGAGAATGCTACTCATGTACATTCTACCAGGCTGCCAACCTGGGATGAGCTGTGCGGGGACAAGCTTCCCAAGGACAAAACCGGGAGAAGTAACAAGAATAATGGGTCAACCCCACCGCTTCCGCCTGCTGCCACGACCAATTCCCCCCCTTCTTCCCCCAGGTCCAAGAAGCAAAAGGCTGAGCCGGCCTTTCGACGTATCGTCAAGGACGGCAAGATCATCTATCAATTATGACGGTACGCAGGGGCTCCAGGCGGTCCCTCCTCAGACCCCCTCGACCCCGACCCCCTTGGAGAGACTGAATGGTGCCGCACGGCCGAGCATTGCCAGCCAGATCCTGACCTCACCCCCGGCGCGGCACCACCTTGCTATGAGGATGGCCCTCGACCTCAGGCTGAAGATATTGAAGAAATCAACCTGGCCGACCCGGGCGAAGAACCGCGGCACACCTACATTGGCACAAAACTCGCCCCCGGCCGAAGAGAGGAATTGGTTTCCCTCCTACACGAGTATCGTGATGTCTTAGCATGGAGCTACAATGAGATGCCCGGACTGGATCCTGCCTTAGTCACGCACCATCTCAACATTGCTACCGGATCTATCCCTAGCCGACAGCACCCGCGGACATTCCGCCCCGAGCTCGAATTGAAAATCAAGCAAGAGATTGAACGCCTCCTGCGCGCAGGCTTCATCGAACCTATCACTCACCCTATTTGGCTGGCTAATGTCGTCCCTGTACAAAAGAAGAATGGCCAAGTCCGCGTCTGTATCGACTTTCGGGACTTGAATAGGGCGTGCCCCAAGGACGAGTTTCCACTACCCAATATCGACATGCTCACGGAGGCCGCCGCCGGATATGAAACTTTATCTTTCATGGATGGGTTCGCAGGTTATAATCAGATTCGCATGAACCCCGACGACAGCGCCAAGACAGCCTTCCGCACTCCTATGGGTAATTTTTGTTGGAAAGTTATGCCTTTCGGCCTCAAGAATGCGGGAGCTACGTATCAAAGGGCTATGACAGCAATATTCCATGACATGATACACCATACTGTGGAAGACTATGTCGACGATCTTATTATCAAATCCAGGAAGGAAAGTGATCACCTCACCGACCTTCAAGCGGTCTTTGATCGTTGCCGCCAGTATAACATGCGGATGAATCCATTGAAATGTGCCTTCGGAGTCTCCTCCGGCAAGTTCCTCGGGTTCTTGGTCAGTCGACAGGGCATCGACGTTGACCCCTCGAAAGCAGCCTCCATCCAAGAAATGCCCCCCCCAAGAACACAAAGCAACTCAAGAGCTTCCTCGGCAAGGTCTCTTACCTCCGACGCTTCATACCCGCACTGGCCGAGCTCATTACGCCATTTCAACACTTGACGCGTAAAAGCGCACCGTGGAATTGGGGCGCGCCCCAACGGCAAGCATTTGAACAGATTAAGGCGGTCCTCATGTCACCGCAAACCATGGTCGTACCACAACGAGGCATCCCACTCCTACTCTACCTGACTTCCACACCCAGATCCATCGGGGCTTTGCTTGCCCAAGAAGTCGAAGGTGTCGAGCGTCCTGTTTATTACCTCAGTAGAGTGATCAGAGGGCCCGAAGCCAACTACTCCGAGCTCGAGAAACACTGTCTAGCCTTGGTGTACGCCTCACAAAAGTTCAGACATTACTTTCTAGCGCATCAGATCACACTCGTCACCAAGGCTGACCCGCTCCGTTACATGCTTACACGTCCCGCCCTGTCTGGCCGACTCACACGGTGGTTGCTGCTGTTGGCCGAATTCGGTTTATCTATCAAGAATCCTACAGCTCTGCGGAGCCAAGCACTCGCAGACCTCCTGGCCTTCTTCCCACGCCAACAATGTGAACCGATATCGGATCAACTGCCGGGGGAGGAGACAGCCCTGATCACCGACATCGATGGACTGTGGACGCTTGAATTCGACGGCTCTGCCACTAGCAAAGACCCCAATGGCACGCCCCTCCGGCAAGGGGGTGCCGGCATAGTCTTGCGGGCACCAGACGGTGTTACCACTTCATTATCCTTCAAACTTGCATTCCCGGTGTCTAACAACGAAGCTGAATACGAGGCACTTGTCATTGGCCTCATGATCGCCGTCAGTATGGGGGCTAAGGCGCTGTGTGTGAAAGGAGATTCAAATCTGGTCATGAAGCAGGCGGACGGGGAGTTCGCGGTCAAAGAACCAGCCTTGGCACCTTATCGTGCCTTGGTGCAACACTTGGAAGGAAGACTCGGTCATGTCCAGTATGAACATCACAATAGGTGCCACAACAGACATGCGGACTGCTTGGCCACGATCGCGTCAAAGATAGAGGTCGATGGTGAACAACGGATGCTAACCATCGTCAAGAGAATGGAACCATGCACAGCACTGAACCTAGTCCCGAGGGACGTTACTGCGGACGATTGGAGGCAACCTATCATCGACAAACTTAAAGCGCCATCTCTTGCTCATGCCTCCACCCTTACAGACTTTTCAATGATGGGAGATGTCTTATACAGGCGGTGTCCCGGAGGCACTCTAGCAAGATGTTTGGCACCGGAAGAGGCAAAACACAAATTACAGCTCGGCCACCAGAAGTGTTGTGGCCTCGACGGTCCCCCTCTGTATCGTCGCCTCCAGCGTATGGGATTATATTGGCCATCCATGGCCAAGGACGCCTCGGATATACAAAAGGATTGTCCCGAGTGCTTGTATGCACCCGACGGTGCCGAAGCTCTTGTCATTGACATCGAGGGTGACTGGCGCCAGCCTTTCATCCAGTATCTATCCCACGGGATTCTACCACCTGACCGCGGCTCAGCACGATCCATCAAGCGCAAGGCAGTCAGGTATTTTGTGACGGAAGGCGAGTTATTTCGCAAGGGATTTTCGGGACGCACCCTGCGATGCTTGCAAGGTGCCCAAGTGGTCAAAGTCATTAACGAAGTACACAATGGTGATTGTGGTGAACATCAAGGCTCCCAGAAGCTGTATGCAGAATTACTAAGATTGGGGTATTATTGGCCGACTATGGAATCCGACTCCATCTCGCATGTCCGACGCTGCCAACCCTGCCAGCGGCACGCCGACAGGATACACTCGCCAGCATCCGACTTGCACATGATCTCAGCACCTTGGCCATTTCATTCTTGGGCCCTCGACCTCATCGGCCCCATCCACCCGCCGTCCAGAAGCCATTCATGGATCATGGTTGCTACTGAACGCTTTACGAAGTGGGTTGAAGCCGTACCTCTGCGGAGAGCCACGGGAGGTGCCGTTTCCAACTTCTTACGCGACGTCATCTGTCGTTTCGGCATCCCTCGATGTATTATATCTGACAATGGCACCCCATTCATTAACCGAGAGGTTCGAGCTCTCATGGAAAGGTACAACATCAGCCATGCCACATCAACTCCCTATTACCCGCAAGGTAATGGTCAAGCTGAAGCGTCCAACAAGACTTTGCTACGAGTATTATCGCGAATGGTGCATGACGCCGACCGGTCGTGGTCCGAACAACTGAATCTGGCACTCTGGGCCTACAGAACATCCATGCACACAGCGACAAAGGCCACGCCTTTCTCTCTCGTCTACGGGGACGAGTGTGTGGTACCTGCCGAGATCGCAGAACCATCGGCTCGACTTTCCCTAAGCAGCAGTCTCGGAGATGAAGAAGCCCGGCTCGCGGCACTTGACGGCCTCGACGAACGACGAGCCACGGCCCTGCGCCGCATGAAGAAGTATCATGAGCAGCTTACGAAAGCTTATGGGAAGACCGTCAAGCCACGTTCGTTTATCGAGGGCGACCTTGTTCTTCAAGCCGCCAAGCATGTGCGGGCCAACATGTCAGCTCCTAAATTCACGCCAAACTGGGAGGGCCCTTTCACGGTGCACGAAGCCCGCACTAATGGCTCGTACCTCCTGCTCAACCACGACGACGGTCAGGTCTCGGCCCCCATCAACGGCCGCTACCTGAAGAAGTATTATGTGTAGTCGCGTCATAGAACGCGCCCTCGTAGCATTTTTGTACATGCGACATTGCTTGCAGACTTGTATTTTTTTGTTGATCTGTGTAGCGTTCTACACTAGTCATGTAATGGTGTTTTGTACCGCGTCCTATCAATACAAAGTCATGCTGTTACCTCAACTTCTGCCCAGCTGGCACTCATTCTCAACCTATGCTTCCTAAGTCACTTTCTACGAGCGGGAATGGGAGAGCATTCACAAGTAACCGAAACAAGCAAGACATTCAAAAAAAAAAAGAGAGAAGAAAGAAGAGAGCAACCGAACATAACATACAATAAGCCGAGACCATCAAAAATATGTACATATACATCAAACGTTTACTAGCCGTCGTTAAGCACTACAACTACGGCAAAGTAACATACAAGCTAGGAAAGTCTAGACAACAGCGATGCAACTGGGTGGGAGCTGAATGCCTGAAGTACCTCCCGCTCCGCTTGTACCTCTGACCATCCAGCATCAAGCTCGGCCTGTCGCCCTAACCGCTCTGACTCTCGCCCGTCCACCTCACCTCGCCGCCTCTGTAGATCGGACAACTGCCTCTGCAAATCGACGAGCTGTCTCTCTATCTCTGCCACCTGCATGTCAATCCCGGCCAACTCTGCCGTGATCTCTGACCGCTCTGCCTCTAATCCTGTGCGGCGCCGCTCCAGCAACATCTCCCGCATAACCACGACTGCACGCCTCTCATCCATATCGTGGCTGACGCTCCTCGATCTAAAGAAATCTGCTAGCCAGTCCAGCTGCATACCTAGCGATGTGAACGGAGCGAACTCTGAAAGCGACCGAGCAACGAACTCTGCAGTCCAACCCGACGACGGCACACTGGCGAACGGCAGCAACCACTCCATAAACCCTGCAGACACCCACATCCGTAGTACTGGGTTCTCTACCACCACGCTCTCGAATGTCTGCGGGAACGCTGCCTTCACCAGTTCTAACCGGCGCACAGTCTCCGCCGGTAGCTGGAGGCCCCCCCAAGCTGCCACATCCACCTGACCGCTCGAGGATCCTCTACTCATATCTCCGACTGTCGCGCCACTGCCGCCCGCTGCAGAAATCTCCGACATCCCACCCGCCCTCTGCGCCCCAATCGTGGCTGAGTGCATCGCCAGAAGAGTAGCTCCGACCTCAACCACGGACTCCGGCAATGTGTCATGCCGTCGCACCACCACGGCCTGAACCGGTGTCTCTCGCTCACGAATCGAGGCAGCAACAACAGACTCAGGCTCCGCCATTTCGCCACCATCACCTCCCACAACCGGCGTCTCCATGCCTGTCCACCAGTCCTCGTCAATGTCGAACATCACCGTATCGCTCCCCTCTCCGCCGTATAGTGCCCCCACCGTTTCCTCAGTAGCAGGCAATGGGCTCACCCTCCTCGGCACACTGGCCGTCAATAGCTCAACGGCCTCGGTCTCGTCACTGTCAACTAATCTGCCGGCCTCGGCTGCCATAGCCTCCTCGCCTGCGATCTCAGTCTCGGCCTCGCTCCCCCCGCGACCGCCTCTTCCTCGTCCCCCTGGCAAAACCGCTGTCAGTTCACAGATTATGAGCAATATGCAAACCATATTTATACGACAAAAAGAAAGGACAGAAGCAAACCTCAGAGTCTAGCTCCTCTAATACGTCGCGCGGCCTCTTCGCCCCTGATAGGTGTGGGGCTGAGGTACCAGCACTAGCCTGACGAGCTGTCTCCATCATCCCCACTCGCAATGCCGACAAGGGCCCCTTGCCGGCCCCCGGCACCCTCGGCACCTCGGCAATAGGCTCCTCCCCACGGTCCTCCCCGGGAGCAGCGTCCCCCAACTCTACGGCATCCTCCTCCGCCTCCCTCTCCGAGCTCGGAACAGAACTCCCGGTCACCAGTGACAGCATCCCGCACTGCCTCGCGACTGTGGCCGATATCAAACTCAGGGCTCGGTCACATGCGAACACATCTACCTGTCGACGTGTGCCTGACGGCTGTGCCAGCCATCCGGCCCAGCTCCCTCGCAGTCGCTCCCACCAATGCGCATAATCCGCGGTCACCGCCCCTGCCACCTCTGTCCCTGGCTGCCTCCACTCTGTCGTCGGTGCCGGCCACTCGCGGGCTCTGTCATATAGTGTATACCCAAAAGCCGTCGCCACACTCCAAGGGCTGTCATAACCGCATGGGGGCTCTAGATCGTACCCGAACGCCAACGACAGACGGTCCGGGCAATACCTCGCCACATAATAGCAGCACTCGGCGGGCTTCCCGCCATCATCTGTCAATACCGGGAGCCAGCCGGGAAAATACGCGACCAATAGCGCCAGCTGTCCTGGCGCTAGCTCGCCTCTCCGGCTCAGATCTGTCGTCACCTCCTGCACGTGCAGCCATGGCGGCGTACCATATGACGCATGCATCTCCATATAGGGCCGTCGCTCACATTCCCCCCGTTTGTCTAGAATCTGTGCCAACGGGCACCCCGGCCTCCTGATGCCTGCCCAAGCAAAAGCCCGAGACCCGCTACACCACAACGCCACCTGCCGCGACCTGCCTGGACGGGTCACTGTCCCCATCGTCGGTGACGGGTGTGCGAGTGGGTATCCGTCAGGACGGTACCCTGGAAAGCACTCGTACAGGTACCTCTGCAAAAACATCCAGTCCACGTACGTCGCCACCTGATACCGACCATACGACCGCTTCACGTCATTCACGAACTGATCTAGCCGCGAGTATAACGTGCCCAAGTACACCGGAGCCAAGCCGACCCGCCTTCCCTGCGCCATCCTAATGGCCAAGGGAAACACCCTCGGGGAAATGCCATCCTCAGGTGTCCCCTCAAACACAAACCTGCAAACAACGACCGGCAACATATGTCAGTTTGACGTTTTACAGGGCAAGCAGGACATACGATATATTCACAAATAATCACACGACAGTACAAAATTTACCTCGATAAGAACATCGCCAAAAACGCCACCAACTCGTACCGATCGCTGCCATGATACGGACCCATCACGAACTGGGCAGCATTGCCCAACTTCTGGCCTGTCCTCGCCTGCGGCGTGCCGTAGAACTGGCGCAGCCACCCACCGTACGTCCCCTTCCGGTGCCTCTTCGTCTCCGCCAAAATGTCCAGTAGCTGCGTCTGCAACAACCGCTCCTCCCCGC